>PGFW01063695.1:0-15137 GCA_003123925.1 Haematobia irritans | reverse complement strand
CCCTGGATCGTGTCCAGCCTTACATGCCAATTTCGACACATATCAATAGAGGGACTTAATAGCCCAAGTCGCGTGTCATAGACGGTCCCGTGGCGCTTTGCATCGAAAGCTGGTTCGATACGGCGTCAACCATGCCACATTATTCGAGGACATCGAGAATACGTCCCTACCGGCAGAACGAAGCGATTGGGTTGCTGATCTATATGAGTGGACCCAGTTCGTATGTGAAATTCCAGGACAAGAAATCAATAACCCCCGCTAGAGTTAAAACAGGGAGTTCCCCAGGGCGGGGTTGATATCGTCCGGCGACTGTTTATAACCTCTGCTTGTCCTCGATTCCACCCCATCCTGACGAGCGCCGAGATTGTTTCATATCAGGGCAATGGCACAATCATGGCAGTCCGGTCCATTGTTGATGGACACATATGCCATCGACTGAACGCTCCTACCACGCTGGATCATTACCGAGTTATTTCACTGCAGAAGATTGTGAGTGTCCCCCAACAATGCTCCAAGCCCCCCAAAAACTATTTCACCTACATGGACGCCGAGATAAGTACCAGCAGTTTGAATGTGCAGAGTCGACGGGCGAAAAATTCCGGACAACAAAATTACGCCCAAGATTCTCGGGTCACGATCGACAGCATTGTTTAAGTTCGTCCGCCCATGGCCCCTGCAGTTTGTGAATAAGCTCCGCGGTATAAACAACGGTCCCAAGTCTCTATCCGCAGAACGTAAGCCTTTGGCGTTCAATATATGTGTGACGCCAGTCGATGTGCGAATTCAACGAAACAAGAAGACAAAACCCGTAGAGCTTAACATTGGAAGCTCCCCAGGCGGGTGCATATCTCCGGCGACTGTTCTAACCTCTGCGCTGTCCTCGATTCCACCCCCTCCTGGACGGCGTCGAGATTGTTGTCATATGCAAGACGGATTGCACAATCATGGCATCCGGGAAAACCATGTTGATGAGCATTTGCGATCGATTTGAATGCCTACCGTCGTTGATCTTACAGTTATGTCCTACTGCGAGACGATTTGAGGACTGTCCCCAGCCAACAATCCTCCAGCCACACTATTCGACTACGATGGACGCCGAAGTACACCATGGCAGTTGAATGCAGAGTCGACGGCCAAATAATTTCCGACCACAAATTACCCCAAGATTTCTAGGGTCACATTTCGACAGCCTGTTTAAGTCGTCCGCCTCATGCCCCTGCCAGTTTGTGCACAAGCTCCGCCGGTTAAACAAACTCCTCAAGTTGCTTGGCACACTGGGCAGAGAAACCTTGTTGAATTACATATAAGGCAATTGGCCAGTCAGTGCGTAAACTAGCAGCGCCATGTGGAACACCTCAACGAGGCGACACGTAGTGGAATAAAATCATACAGGACTTAGCAGAATGCTGCCCTTTTAACTGCGAACAAAGTGTCTCCGCAGTACACCGCTGCCATTACCTATTATGTGGAGACAAACATCATCCCTGGGAGCCACCGTGGTGCAATGTTAGCAGCCCGCCTTGCATACATCAAAGTCTGTCGGTTCGATTCCGCTACGACGAACACCAAAAAGTTTCTTTTCAGGCGGGTGATTATCCACCTCAGTAATGCTATGCCATCTGTGACATAATACTGAGGTTTCAAAGCTTCTTGTAAGTGGTTCCAACTGGAATGCTGGAACGCGTTCGCGATCTCGTGCTATAAAGAGGACGGGTCCTTGTCATTGAGCTTAACATTTGGATTAATCGGCTCAACCACACTCCAGTGAAAGAGAGATGAGTTTCACCCACTGCTTTGCGTTATCATCACATGGATCTGACATATCGACAAGTGCAGCCTTTGATACACAGTCGGGCACTCTGTCCATTCATACAACCTCATTTCAATCCCATCACACTGCTTTGTTAAGCTCACACATCACACACTAACACTCGTTTTGTCAAAACGCCAGTATCTCCTTGGGTTGTTACCCCAGTAACTCATCCAAACCTCCATCTTCATGATACACAAGCACCACCCAGCGAAACGAAGGGTTGAATATACATCATCAGAGCGCGAGATCCAGCCGTACAAAAGCAAGAGCCTCTAGAGTCAGGCAGCCGTACCAGGCACAGTGCTGAGCAGATTCAGAGGATGCTTGGTTAGCTGTAAGCGTCAGATAATCAGCCAACAAGTTAATCCGTGCTTCTCGTGGTCGACCGCCGCCATTAGCCACCGGAGGAAGAGCAGACCAGTGTAGTTTTAGCCCAACTAAGATCAGCAAGGTGCAGCCGCCCCCAATTCCTGACTTATCCCAGTGATTTATAGTGCAGCGTAGCTGACGTCGGTGCTGTCCCATCTGCTAATCAAGAGCCACATGAAAACTCGTCACCTTTTTGCTTGCCCAGCTAAGCCTACCGTCTCACTACCAGATCACTCTGGACGACCACCCCATTCTTGTCGCAGAGTTCCTTGATATGGCCTACTTAGTTGAACTACATAGAATCGAGACATGCATGTGAAACTACATTAAAAACTCTTTACACAACAAACACAAACGACGGGATTCCCAACTGAATTGATGGATTAATTGGACCCATGCTTTCCCCAATAATGTCTCACCGCTGACCTGGCCTTGTTCCGATTTTAATAAAACTGGGGGGGGGGGGGGGGTGAATACGGCGTAGCGTCAGGTCCCAGACCAGATAAGAAGAAAGGCCAACAGGGGGGGGGATCTCTCTCTGGGGGTGTTGGGGTGGTGGTGCCCTCACCAAAGGCATATGCCAATGCTGAAGCATCTGAGAATATTGGAATCATTCATTATACCCGATGTCTGCAAAATGTGTCAGGTGATTCCACTTCTGAAGCTAGGCTAAGTCTCGAGCAAAGATGACTCGTACAGACCGATCTACCTCCTCTCGCACTACTTCTCCCCGGTCAGCCAACCTTAACATGGATTACGTAAAGTGCACAGCACAACAACAATTTTGAGTGTCATTTAAATTCCTTCCGGCAGGAATTGGGTCGTTCTTAATTATATGTGCGGTCGCCAGTCGTATGTGGAATGTAGGGTGAAACAGGGAGTTCCCCAAGGTGGGGTGGTGTCTCCGGCACTGATTTAAACTCTACCTATCCTCTATTCCACCCTTCTTCCTTTTGACGGCGTGGTGATTGTATCATTGAGAGAAGCGCCGCGTTAAAAAGAAGGTCCTCAAGTCTTGAGGTTCGAAAAAGGAAAGGTGGGGTTGATCTTCACCTCCTAGAACGCGAGATCCAGCGTTACAAAAGAGAGCCTTTAAATCAGGCAGAAATACCAGAGTACGTTCTTACAAGATTCATTGAGGATTTCTGTACCTGAAGCGGCTGAAAGCCTACAAGCAGAGGTTGCCACAGTGTATTAATTCTACCACAAAAACTCACACAAATAAAAATTTAAATTGCATTAAATTAATTGTATTGTTATGTGCATTTTTGTTTGTAATTAAAAACAGAAATTGATTAAATTAATATTTTTAAATTGAATATTTGTCGAATTATGATTTGAATTATTTTTTATGAAAAAATATTGATTATATTTTTTTTTCTGCGATTACGGTATTTGAAAATTGATTTCCCAAAATTAATTTGCCAAAATTATAACACATACTTATAACAAATACAAAAACAAACTAATATTATAAATATACATAATTTTTCTTCTTTTTTTAATCCTTGTCATTTCTTTATTAATTTTACAATTGCATTATTTTCCATCAATATTCTACAGTCTTATGGAGTTTGGCTAACTGTACGCTATCGTTATCAAAAAGATTTCCACGTGGATTTACCCAGCCGCTTTTCTTTAAATACGAAAAAATTCAATTCGCAATTTGAATAGTTTTTTTACGAAAAAATGTCATTTTTACAAAGTCTTCAACAATGTTTTTTTTTCTATTTTTCATAAATAAGAAAGAAAAATAAAATCACATTTCTAGTCATACCATGTGGTCATATACAAAACAACAAAACTAGAAAGATTTTTCAAAATAATTTCACAATAAATACTATTGCTTTAGGTGAATTGTGGAATAACCCCAATTATGTATTTTATGTATATTTACAAAAAAAAAACCATATTTAAAAAAACAAGTACACAGCAAGAAAAAGAATACAGAACAGTGGAAGAAATTTTATGAGTATATTAAAATGCAAATAACAGTTAAAGCAAAGGTTATAGTTGACATTTCAATTTCTAAGTGAAATACAAATAGAATTTGTGTCTTTAGCAGTATTAATGAAGAGATTGTCATCACGGTTGCATACTCGCAGGATCTACTAGATTATTTGGGAAAACTTACAAAAAAACTTACTGAGAACCAAAAAAAAAAAATAATATTTTGCAAAGTTTTATTTCTATGGAAGATTTTGTCAAAACTTTATTTCTATAGAAAATTTTGCAAAATGTTATTTCTTTAGAAAATACTGTCAAAATTTTATTTTTCTATAGAAAATTTTTGTTATAATTTTATTTTCTATAGAAAATTTTGTCATAATTTTTATTTCTATTAGACAAATTTTGATTTCAAACTTTTATTTCTAATAGAAAATTTTGTCATAAATTTTATTCTATAGAAAATTTTATCTTAATTTTTATTTTATAGCAAAATATTGTTCAAATTTTTTTCTATAGACCAATTTTAGTTCAATTTTTTTATAAAAATTTTGTTACGAAATTTTATTCCTATAGAGAAAATTTTGTCAAATTTTTATTTCCATTAGAAAAATTATTGGCCAAAATTTTATTTCCCATAGAAAATTTGTCCAAAATATTATTTATATAGAAATTTTATTTCTATAGAAAATTATTGTCAACATTTTCATTTCTAATGAAATGTGGCTGTCAAAAATTTTTATTTCTAATTGAAAATTGTTGCGTCAAAATTTTATTTCTATAGAAAAATTTTTGTCTCAAAATTTTCTTTCTATAGAAAATTTTGTCAAAATTTTATTCTCTATATTGAAAATTTTTGTCAATAATTTTTTTTCTTTTAGACAATTTTAGTTTAATTTTTTTATATGAAAATTTTTTGTCAAATTTTATTTCTATAGAAAATTTTGTCAAAATTTTTATTTCTATAGAAAATTTTGTCAAAATTTTATTTCTATAGAAACTCTTTGTCAAAATTTTTATTTCTATTTAGAAAATTTTGCTCAAAATTTTATTTTAAGAAAATTGTTTTGTCAAAATTTGTTTTCTATAGACACTTTTTTCAAAATTTTATTTCTATCACGACATTTTGTTAAAATTTAATTTCTATAGAAATTTTGTCAATAATTTTATTTTCTAAGAAAAATGTCAAAATTTATTTTTTCTATAGAAAAATTTGTCAACATTTTATTTTTATAGAAAAATTTTGGTGCTCAACTTTTTATTTTCTTATTAGAAATTTTTGTGAAATTTTATTTTTATAGGAAACAATTTTGTTTTCAAAATTTTATTTCTTCAAAAAATGTGTGAAGTAAACCTTTAATTTTTTTAAAAAATTTTTTTTCTATAGAAAATTTTGTTATAATTATTATTTCTATTAGAAAATTTTTGTCAAATTTTATTTCTCTGAGAATTTTGGCAAAATGTTTATTTCTTTTAGAAATTTTGTCAAAATTTTATTTTACAGAAATTTCTGGAAATGTTATTTCTTTTTTTTCAGAAAATTTTGTTTTGAAAAGTTTATTTCTATAGAAAATTTTTGTCAAATTTTATTTCCAATAGAAAATTTTGTAAAAAAATTGTATTTTCTACAGACAGATTGACAAAATTTTATTTTTCTATACGAAAATTTTGCTCAAAATTTAATTTCTATTTAGAAATTTTGCAAATGTCTATTTCTTTAGAAAATTTTTGTCAAAATGTTATTTCTATAGAATTTTTCGTGAAAATTTTATTTTTTTAGATTTTTGTCAAAATTTTATTTCTTCAATAAAATTTGTGAAGTAACCTTTAATTTTTAAAAAAATTAAAGAAAATATTGTTAATAATTTGATTTCTATAGAAAATATTTGTCCAAAATCTTTATTCAAAAAAATTGCAAAATGTTATTTCTTACAAATTTTGTCAATTTATTTCTATAGAAATTTTTTGTGAAAAATTTTATTTTTTTTAGACCATTTTTGTCAAAATTTATTTCTTCAAAAAATTTGGTGCTTGAAGTAACCCTTTAATTTTTAAAAATTTATTTTATACGAAAATTTTTGTTATAAATTTATTTCTATAGAAAATTTTTTGTAAATTTTAATTTCTATAGAAATTTTGCAAAATTGTTAATTTCTTAGAAAATTTTGTCCGAAATTTTTATTTCTATTAGAAACATTTTGTTCAAAATAATATTATTTCTACAGAAATTTTGTCAAATTTTATTTCCATTAGAAAATTTTGTCAAACTTTTTATTTTCTGATAGAAAATTTTGCTCATAGTTTTTTATTTCTATAGAAAATTTTATCATAATTTTATTTTATAGAAGATTTTGTGAAAATTTTTGTAAAAATTTTTTTATTTCTATAGAAAATTGTGTCCAAAATTTCTTTCTATTTTTGAAATTTTGTCACAAATTTTATTTCTACAGAAAATTTTTTGTCAGAATTTTTATTTTCTGTAGAAAATTTTGTCAACAATGTTATTTGTATAGAAAATTTTGTCAAAATTTTATTTTCTATTGAAAAATTTCAGTCAAAATTTTATTTCTTAATAGAAAAATTTTGTCAAAATTTATCGTTTCTATAGACAATTTTCTTGTTGAAAATTTTATTCTATAGAAAATTTTGTGAAAATTTTTTTCTATATGAAAAATTTAGTGAAAATTTTATTTCTATAGAAAATTTTTGTTTTCAAAATTTTATTTCTACAAAAAATTGTGAGTAACCCTATTTGTTGGAGAGGATAGTTCGGCAAATCTTCCAGAAACATCAGAATTCTACCAAACGTTTGCAGACGTGTATGTCATTTCGGATATTATCAGATCCTGAGATTTTGAGATTTTTTTTAATTACTTTGATAACAAGCCAAAAAATTGTTTTGTATTTGCCTTTAATTAATTATTTAAGCCTTACTATCCGATGCCCACTTAGAGAGGACATTCGAAAACGGACACCCAAACTCTGTTTGAATCGTTGTCGATTAGTTTTCGATTTATTTCTAGATGTTATTTTCAAAGGACAGGGCTCTTAGTTCTAAATAAGCTATAAAATTTTTTTCATATTACGTGAGCCACTAAAATTGCAATTTTTATAAACTTCTGTAAAATAAACGAAAAATTACGAAATTGTCTGAGACCATTTTTCTACCGTGGGTGCAATGGTTAGCATGCCCGCCTTGCATACACAAGGTCGTGGGTTCGATTCCTGCTACGACCGAACACCAAAAAGTTTGGATTTGGTTACATTCAAAGAATCAAGTTTCAAGAACAAAAAAAAAAACATCATAAAAACCACAAATTTACAAATTTGGGATTAATTTTTTCGGGATCCCTGAAAAGTACGGGGATTATAAAATAAAAAATTCTCAGGATTCGGATTAATTACCAGATAAACCAGGAATAGGGAATTGTCCGGTTGCCCGACGCTCCCCTTAATATTAAGTTTGTGTTTCTATGCGTTGAAAATCAAACATATGTATATTAATTCAAAGAAATAAAAAACTAATTTTCCTTTCCGGCTAGTGGAACATTGAACTTGAGTTATGACCTTGGAAATATTAATTTAAATCTTAGATAGTTATTAGAAAAATATTTTTTTACAACCTTTTTGCCAATTGATGCTAACACTTGAACTAGAATCTCAAACCTAATCAATCCACATTCAGATAACATTCACTAATTATACGACAAATTATAATTAACCAGCATTAATACATAACATCACATACATATATATTATTATTAGAATATTAATACAATAAATAATTTATTATATTTATGCCATAAATATTATTTAACATAATCATTAAAATTACATACATTACAATACTTACACAAGCATATACAAAATGAATACATGTTATAAATCATATTTAATCCACACATTTCTATACCATACACAGAATACATATATAACATTTATATTCATTTACATATAGTATATATACGACATATTTAGAGTAAGAGTCAAACAACAAAGCCTAGCTATGTACAGAAAACTTCCTGTTTGTGCTGCCGATTTCCGGAATCATTTCAATCAATCATTCTAATCAATCCATTTGTCATCACAATCTACGCTCTTCGTTTTGTTTTGATTTAAAGAAAAAAATGTCCATAATTTCATTTCGTATTATCGTTTTTTCTGTATCATTTTTGAATAGTTATGAGTTAATTTGTTTTTAATATCCAAAAGGATTTCATAGCCAATTAACTTTGGTCATTTATTGTATTGAACGAATTATTTATTAAAGTTAATTTATCATCGAAATACACGTATACATATAAAATCATATTATGAAAATAGTATGTTGTTTTTTGATTTAATTACCGATATAAGCACACACACACAAAATGTTTTATCTGGAGAGTCGTAAAATATTGGGTGAGATTTCTATTTCCATTTGAAAAATATTTTGTTTTCTCTTATGTATTTTCTCCTTTTTGTGTTGTTTATTATCTTTTGGTTTTTTACTTTAAAATTTTATTTCAATTAGATGTCAATTCAAATTATTACAAAATTTAAAACAGTAAAGGAAAGTCTGAATATTCGGGCGGGGCCGACCATATTAATACCCAGCTCCACATCTTACATTTTCAATACTACTCAAGACTACAATATTTGTTGGGTGCTAATCTACATATATAGCATAAATTATACTTTCCCATAAATCATTTATTGGAAATCTCTAGACTTAAATATTTACGGCAAACGGTTTGCTACGGAGCAAAATTTTAGTAAAAAAATATGGGAACCTATTGTAAATTCTAATATATTTTTATGGGCACTTCAGCAAAAGTGCTATTTATTGATTTATCGATCGAATTAGGTTGAATTAGAGGGTATAGTGGAAATTTGAGTAATTTTAAAAATTTTGTCAAACTCAGCAGCGGCGATTTTACAAGGAAAGTGTGGGTATTTTGGCCATTTTTTGTTCAAAATTTCGGGAAACACATGATGTTGGGAGCTATATCTAACTGGAATTGATTTCAACCAAATTTTGGCATGTCACGTTTAAGATGTTAATATTTACTCCCCGTGTAAAGCTTCATTAAATCGGCGTAATAATTTGGTCTCTTTGAGGTCTTGGGAGTGCTACATCGCGACGATAGATATTTATGGCAGCTATATTCCCAATCTGAACCGATTTCAAGGCCATTTTTTGGCATGTTATAGTTACAAAGAAATTTATTTCTATAGAAATTTTGTCGACAGCGGCGAGTCCCGTGTTTCAACAATTTTATTATATTATAGAAAATTTGTGAACATTTCTATTATCTATAGAAAATTTTGTTCAAAATTTTTATTTCTCTATAGAAATTTTCCCAAAATTTCTATTTCTCTTTTTTTTTTATAGAAAATTTTTTCCAAAATCTCATTTCTATAGAAATCTTTTGTCAAAATTTTATTTCTATAGACCACATTTTGTTTCAAAATTTATTTCTAAGAATATTCTCTCAAAATTCCTACTTTCTATTAAAGGAAAATTCTTGTCAAAATTTTATTTCTATAGCAAAATTTGTGTCAAAATTTTATTTTCATATAGACAATTGTCAAAAATTTTTATTTTTCTTATAGAAATTTCGTCAAAATTTTATTTCTATAGAAGAAAATTCTTTTTGTCAAATTTTATTTCTATAGAAAAATTTTTTGTCAAAATTTTATTTTCTCTAGAAAATTTTGATCAAAATTTTATTTCTCTTAGAATTTTGTCAAAATTTTATTTCTATAAGAAAATTTTTGCTCAAAATTACTATGCTATAAGGAAATTTTGTCAACATTTATTTCATTAGAAGAATTTTTCAAAATTTTATTTTCTATAGAAAATGTTGTCCAACATTATTTGCTATTAGAAAATTTTGTCAAATTTTATTTCTGTAGAAATTTTGTTCAAAATTTATTATTTTCTGTTAGAAAATTTGTCCAAAATTATATTTCTATAGAAAATTTTTGTCAAAATTTTATTTCTATAGAAATTTTGTCAAAATTTTAATTCTATAGAAAATTTTGTAAAATTTTTATTTTCTATAATAAAATTTCGTCAATATCTGGTTTTCTATAAAAAATTTTGCGCAATTTTTTTCTATAAGACATTTTTTGTCAAATTTTATTTCTCTAGGAAAATTTGTTCAAAATTTCTGATTCTATAGAAATTTTTGCAAATTTTATTTCTATAGAATTTTTGATCAAAATTTTTTGTTTCCGATAGAAAAATTTTTTGTCCACATGTTATTTCTATAGAAAATTTTGGTCAACATTTTATTTCTATAGAAAATTTTGTCAAATTTTATTTCTATAAGAAAAGTTTGTCAAAATTTTATTTCCATAGGACAATTTTGTTCAAATTTTTATTCTTTATTAGATAATTTTTGTGAAAAATTTTATTTCCATAGAAAATTTTATTGTCAAAATTTTATTTCTATAGATAATTTTGTAAATTTTATTTCTATAGAAAATTTTGTCAAATCTTTATTTCTATATAAAATTTTTGTCAAATTTATTTCTATAGAAAATTTTTTCAAAATTTTATTTCCGAAGAAAATTTTATCAAATTTTATATTTCTAAATTTCTATCTCTATTAGAAAAATTTTGTAAAATTTTTGTTTCTATAAAAGAAATTTTATCAAAAATTTATTTCTTATAGAAAACTTTGCAAATATTATTTCTATAGAAAATTTTTGGCAAAATTTTATTCATTATTAGGAACAATTTGTCAAATGTTATTTTCTTTAGAAAATTTTGTCAAAAATTTTATTTGCTATAGAAAATTTTTGTCAAACTTTTTTTTCTCTAGAAAATTTTGTCAAACATGTTAATTTCTATAGAAAAGTTTGTCAAATTTGTATTTCTATAGAAAATTTTGTCAAAATTTTATTTCTCTAGACAATTTTGTCAAAATTTTATTTCTCTAGAAAATTTTATGAAAATTTTATTTCTCTAGAAAATGTTGTCAAAATTCTTATTTCTCTAGGAAATTTTGTAACATTTTTTTTTCTTCTAGAAATTATTTGTTCAATATTTTTTCATTTCTCTTAGAAAATTTTTGTCCCACTTCTCCACCTCTCTCGTTTTAGGATTATTTTGGTCAAACATTTTATTTTCTATAGAAAAAATTTGTCATAAATTTTATTGCTACTAGAAAATTTTGTCAAAATTTCTATTTCTATAGAAAATTTTGTCAAAATTTATTTCTATAGAAATTTTCTCAAAGTTTGTTTTGGCTATAGAAAAATTTGTTTTCAAAAATTTTATTTTTATAGAAAATTTTGTCAAATTTTTATTTCTATAGAAGATTTTAGTCAAATTCTATTTCCGAAGAAAATTTTTATCAAATTTTATATCTAAATTTTATTCTATAGAAAATTTTGTCGAAAATTTTGTTTCTATAAAAAGAATTTTTATCAAAAATTTATTTCTATTTAGAAACTTTTGCCAAAATATTATTTTCTATAGAAAATTTTGGCAAATTTTATTCATATAGAAAATCTTTGTCAAAATGTTTATTTCTTTAGAAAATTTTGTCAAAAATTTTATTTCTATAGAAAATTTTGTCAAACTTTTTTTCTCTAGAAATTTTTCAAAATGTTATTCTATAGCAAATGTTTGTTCAAAATTTTATTTCTATAGAAAATTTTGTTCTAATTTTATTTCTCTAGACAATTTTTGTCAACAATTTTTATTTACTCTAGAAATTCTTATGAAATTTTATTTCTCTAGAAATGTTGTCAAATTTTATTTCTCTTTAGAAATTTTTGTAACATTTGTTTTTTTTTTTCTCTAGAAAATTTTTGTTCAAATTTTATTTCTTCCTAGATATGTTGCAAATTTTATTTCTTTAGGGAAATTTGTCAAATTTTATTTCTATAGAAAATTTGGTCAAAAATTTTATTGTATTTAGAAAATTTTGTCAAAGATTCTATTTCTATAGAAAATTTTGTCAAATTTTTATTTCTATAGAATTTTCTCAAAGTGTTTTGCTATAGAAAATTTTTGTCAAAATTTTATTTCTATAGAAGCTTTTTTTTCAAAATGTATATTTCTTAAAGAATTTTGTCAAAATTCGTAAATTCTACAGAACAATTTTGCCAAATTTTATTTCTAAAGAAAATTTTTTGAAACTTTTTATTCATTAGAAACATTTTTTTGATCTTATTTCATATAGAAAAACTTTTTGGAAAATTTATTTTCTATAGAAAATTTTGTCAAAATTTTATTTCTATAGGACAATTTTGTCAAACCGCCATGTTCCTAAATTAGGAATCGCCAAATTCGCAAAATTTTCTGTTTTCGGACATAATTTCTTGACATGAACCTTATAAACTTAAATCTTCCGGTAAATGTAGTTCTCTTTAATGAGAAGTTCTAAATTTAAATTGCTACTGGAGTCGAGTGTAGTTTCTATGTTTTCGCTAGCCAAGAAAATAACTTCTTGGATTTGCCATTCGAATATTCGGAAACATTGGGGAAAATTTTTTATTTTCTATAGAAATTGTCAAAATTCTATTGCTATTAAAAATGTTGTCAAAATTTTATTGCTTTTCAGAAAATGTGGGCGGCATGTCAAATTTTATTTTATAGATAATTGTTGAACTAATTTTATTTCTATAGAAAAATTTTGTAAATATCTTGTTTCTATCAGAAATTTTGCTCAATTTTATTTCTATAGTAAAATTGTTGTCAAAATTCATTTGCTTTAGAAACTTTTGTCAAATTGTTTATTTCTATAGAAAATTTTGTCAAAATTTTTTTTCTATAGAAAAATTTTTGTCAAAATTTATTTGCTATTAGAAATGTTTGTCAAATTTTTGCTTTATTAGAAACAACTGTTTCGTTCAAAATTTTATTTCTATTAGCAGTTTTATCAACTTTTATTTCATATTGAAAGTTTTTGTGGAAATTGTATTCTTATAGAAATTTTTGTCAAAATTTATTCATATAGAAAATCTTTGTCAAAAATTTTTTATTTCTGTCAGGAAATTTTGTCAAAATTCGACTACCAAACATTGAACATCTTATTTTTGTAAAAATTCCTGAATTCCTATAGAATTTTTGTCAAAAATTTAATTTCGTTTAGAATATTGTCAAATTTATTTCTTAGAAAATTTTGCCAAAATTTTATTTCTATAATATAATTTTGTAAAACTTCTTATTATCTATTAGACAAAATTTTTGTCAATATCTTGTTTCTATAGGAAATTTTTGTAAAAATTTTATTGCTATAGAAAATTTGTTAAAATTTTATTTCTATAGAAAATGTTGTCAAAATTTTATTTCTATAGAAATGTTTGTCAAAATTTTATTTCTTTAGAAAAGTTTGTTAATTTAATTTTTTTTATTTTTTTTTAATTATTTTAAATTTATATTATTCTAATTTTTACTTTTCTATTTTTTAATTTTGTATTTTGTATTTATACTGTTATTCGTTTGTTTTATAATTTCATTTATTTTTATTTTATTCTTACAGAATTCTTTTTGTACTCTAAATTAATTCCACTATATCTTATTTTAAATTTCAGGTATCGCTGTATTTCTTAGCCCGTCGTTATTCGCAATCAAATGATCCAGAATTATTTGCCAGCTCGTGCAGTTTTTTCCCCACTAATTACATCTACTAAAGAACTATCATTGGTATTCAAATTGGAAAACTATCGATCAACATGAATGGAATAAAAAAATACAAAAAAACCATTTTTACACGGGCTTCCATCCCACCATTTGGAGAAAACGAAACCAAATAATATAAAAAAACAATTATTTACACAACATACACATGTCAGGCATCTTATTGTTTTGTGTTTCTAGTATAGCCTTCTTTAATTTGAGAGATTATAGCTCCCAATTTTATGGATTTTTTTAGAATTAAGTTATTCCTTTTTTGTTTTTTCTTCTTTCCATATCTATGTTTATGTTATTTTGAAATAGTGTTGTATAGGTTTTTTTTTTTGTAAACTTATATGCTAGAAGGAAGTACTGTTGAATATTGTTTTTCTATCGCATAATTTTCTATCTCACTACATATCAAATGGACGAAGTGTGATTTTTTATGATTTCCACATATCTTATGTTTAAATTTTACAGTGGAAACGGATTATTAAAGAAACTCAGTAAAATACACAATTTTTTCTTATTATGCTTCTTTATAGGCAATTCTTTTTCAAAAGAAAAAGAGTGTATGGTGTTTTTAATGACTTTCTTATATGGCATAATTTTTTATATGTAGATGTGCTTATATCCGTTACCTACTGTACATTAGTAATTATTTTATTCTTTAGAAATGTAAGTTATATATTGGCTAATACGATGATATTGACTATGAAAATAAAAATTTCATCAATTTTGTAAGGATTTTTAAGAAATTTTTGATTTTGAAATTTTTAATCAAATTCATAATGAGTTATCATAGAAGAAGAACAACGATAATAAATTGAAGATATATTTTATATTAATTTTAGTTTTTTATTAAAGCAATAAAATAAAATTATTTTTTGCAAAATTGTTTAGCCGTTTAATTTTTTTTCTTCGTGTATGTCTTTGTAATCATTTGCTATTTGTTTTGTATTGATTATTTTTTTATTAAACAAAAATGTTAGTTTAGTTTCATAGGCTGTGTAAAGATCTGTGTAATAAAGTAAATACTTGGATTTATTTAATTCCCTACTGCAACTTTACTAAATAAGCTTTAATACCTAAACAAGGGAAAATATATGCCAAAACCCTTTAGACTGCAAAGAACTGCTCAATTAAATTATCAATTTATAATACTAAATAGTATGGATAAATAAATGGTGTAAATTTTAATAATTTTTTTGTAAATTAATATGTTCGAGCCTTACGGACTAAGCCCGTACGAGACATTTGAAAGCACTCAGTGTATTCTTCCAAACGTTCTTGAGTCCCGAGCAACGCAGCTGGGGTGAACATTCGCTGCACGAATACAGATGATAACTTTCTCCGCGAATTCTGGATGATGGGATTCTTCATGCTCTCTTT
>PGFW01063694.1:0-21119 GCA_003123925.1 Haematobia irritans | reverse complement strand
GATACTCATTTAATCAAATTCGGGTAAGTTCTCACCGGTTCAGTCAAGTTTTGACAAAATTTTCTCTAGAGATAAAATTTTGACAAAATTTTCTATAGAGATACAATTTTGACAATATTTTGACGAAAAAAAAAAAATACAAATGACAAAAATGAAATGTTAAATTGAATGTTTTAAGTTTTTCATAAATATTATATATTTAAACGTACTTATTATGTACATTTCATTTATAATATAAAATATTTCATTAATATTATGTATGAATTCGTAATCATTTAAAACTTGTATTTTTTAAATTTATGAAAGTTGTTCATACAATTTATGAATTCCATCAATGGACAATTTGTGTGAACACTATTCATAAAATAAATGAATAATGTTTGGTGTATATATGAATGTAAATTATGTTAACCAAAGCCTAATTTTTTATTCTTATAAAATAAGGACAACTACACTGAAAAAAAAGCTGGCACGGTTCCAAGATTTTGTCTTTACACAAATGATTGTGGTATTGATGCTGACCCAAAAAAACGGAGAACTTAAGAAAGGATACCTTTATAACCAGTTCTCTTTGAAATTAGATTTTCTCGTATTTGATACTTGTAAACAAATTTGAATTTATTCATTTTTTCAGCTTTTTTCTTCATGTTTTATCAAAGTCCTTTAAAATGTGTTAACGAAAACCTAAATTTCCAAATTCAGCCGCGCCTACGTTGTTTTAAGTAGAAAACTTCATTAAAATTGAGACTTTTTTGCTTTATTAAAGATGAGTTAATTAATTTTAAAGAATTTTTCAGAATTACCTACCCTTTGTAGATCTAAATTTTCGATACCATATCACATCCGTCAAATGTGTTGGGGGCTATATATAAAGGTTTGTCCCCCATATACATCATTTAAATTATCACTCGATCTGGAAGAAATTTGATAGACTTCTACAAATCTTAGATCAAAAATTAAGTCGGCTAATGCACTAGGGTCGGAACACAATGCTTAGTAAAAAAAATATGGGAAACGTTTAAATCTGAAAGTAAGCAATTTTAGGAAACTTTCAAAAAAGTTTTATTTATGGATTTATCGTTCGATTATATATGCTATTAAAGTTTTAAGGAAAATTAGAGTCAATTTTTACAAACCTTTCGACTAAGCAGTGGCGATTTTTTTACAAGGAAATGTTGGTATTTTGACCAATTTTTGTCGTAATCAGAAAAACATCATTATGAAGCTATATCTAAATCTGAACCGATTTCAACCAAACTTGCCACGCATAGCAACACATGCTGATATCTCCTCCCTGTTGCAAAATTATCAACTAAAATCGCGAGTTAAAAATTCGGCTCTCTGTGGACATATAGTTGTAAATCGGGCGAAAAAGCTATTATATGGGAGAATATATCTTAAATATGAACCGATTTCAACCAAATTTGGCACCGCAATAGCTACAAATTGCTAATTCTCTAACTCCCTGTGCAAAATTTCCAACTAAATCGGAGTTAAAAATTGGCTCCTCTGTGGTCATATGAGTGTAAATCGGGCGAAAGCTAATATATGGGGAGATATATCCAAATCTAACGTTTCAAACCAAATTTGCCAACGCATAGTAAACAATGCTAGTTCTACTCCTGCAAAACCAATCTAAACGGACGTTAAAAATTGGCCTCTGTGAGGTCATATGAGGTAAAATCGGGCGAAAAGGTATATATGGAAGATTATCTAAATCTGACCGATTCAACCAATTTGGCACGCACGGCTACAGATGCTTAATTGTACTCCTGCGCAAATTTCAACTAAATCGGAGTTTAAAAACTTGCCTCTGTGGTCATATGAGTTGTAAATCGGGCGAAAGCGTATATAATGGGAGCTATAGCTAAATCTGAACACGATTTTGCTGATATTTTGTAAGTTTTTCGAGACGTCATAAAAATTCGGCATGTACCGGAATTTGAGGAAATCGGTTTGAAATATACACCCCAATTATGAGCCAGATCGGTGAAAATATATATGGTAGCTATATCTAAATCTGAAGCGATTTTTTCCAAAATCAATAGGGATCGTCTTTGAGCCGGGAAACAGGATTTTAGGAAAGCAATCGGACCTAAAACTGCGAGCTCGACTCTTGCACACAAAAATACATCAAGCAGACAGACAGACAGAACAGACGGACAGACAGACGGACAGACAGACGACATAGCTGAAATCGACTCAGAATTTAGATTCTATGAGCCGATCGTATATTAAAAAGGTTGGTCTATGATTACTTCCTTCTTGGCGTTACAATACAAGATCTCAAACTTATTATACCCTGTACCAACATGTAGGTGGTGAAGGGTATAAATACGCTCTTCTATGATAAGCAAACAACTAATTTTGTATTTTAAGGTCAGAGAAATCTTTGTCCTCTCCGATAATTAGTTTTTTTTTCAGTTATAACCTAACGAAGAGAAGATAATTATTGCCGGAAGGTACTATCGAGGTAATAGTGTTAGTGGATGTAACGATTTCTGTTCGTTAGATCAAAAATTCGGTTAGAGCAACAACAAATTAATTCCTCTGTGTTGTGACTTTGCTTACAAATACTTGGCAAATTTTAATTCTTTTTATTCAATAAGTAGCACCAATAAATTTACCTTTCTGGCCCACGAATTTTATCATGTACTAGTTTTCATTCATTTCCAAATATCCAAATGAATAAATGCTACTAGTTTCTGGTTTCATTTTCTCCATTTTTAATTATCTATACAGCACAATTTCAATTTAATACTATACATACATCCTTTATTGAATCCTGTAACACTAATAATTGTATAATTTGACAATCGCGAATGTTTTTCAATCTAGGCATAAAGAAAAAAAAAATGATTTGTTGCAATAAACAAAACACATTCACTTCAAATTGAAACTTTATACAAATAAATGGACACTAACCGTAGAAGAATGAACGAAATTTAATAGCCATTAAAATATACTTATGGCAGCGTACATCTTTGGACGCAAAAAAATATGCTAACCATTTGGAATACGAGCATCTGTAGGTTAGGTTAGGTAATAGTGGCAGCCCGAATATTTAACGGGTCACGTTAAGACTATTCAAGTCTACTTGAAGCATACCAACCAAGAGTAGCTGCCCGATTCAATTGTAATCTCATTGACAAGGGACCTCCTTTTTGTAGCCGACACTCAGAAATGAACCAGTGTTACTGATGTGTCAGCCAGTGTTTTTACTGATGTGAAATAATCCACACACTGAAAAAGCTTTTTGGTGTCCGATTCGAAACAGGGATTAAATCACACGACCCTGTACATATCAGACGAATCATGCTAGCCATTTCACCACGGTGGCTTATAGTGGATCGTAATCATGGTTGTTTTTTATTTCAATTTCGTATGTTTCTTTGAAACGGTCAAACTTTTTGGTCTCAAAAACGATTTTTTTTTTCAATAATTTTTTTAATTTTGCTACAATCGATTTTTTCGTTTATTTCTATTATGACCTTGCATCCTAAACAATGACAATTTTTGAGGTTTTGTATGATACAAATTAAAATGGTTTTTTTGACGCTCTCTTAAAAGATAACACGTTTACAACAAAAAATCTATACATTCCAGGGTCAATAATTTTTTTTTATCAGGTGGATCGCAAATGGCAAATGATATTTCGTTTAAGCAGAATACACTTTTTTTAGAGAATACATTTTTTTATATCGTTTTTGTATTAATAATGGATTTGCAAGAAGTGTTAGACCCTTTCCTATGGTGTAAATAAATAGGTGAAAACACAAGTATTTCCCTGTATAGTGTGGCTGCATATGTATTACACCTAAATTTCAGGTTGAATATAACTTTTCAACGGCTTCGACTAAAGCAGACAGATTTATTGCAGTGACAGTATAATTTTATTACAGAGAAAAAAATTTCAACGAAAAACTTGTTCCAATTAAAGTCTTAATTGAGTTTTAAAAATATTCAAATTTAAAATGTTAAATTGGATTCAAAAAAATTTCAACCTGAAAAAAAGATCAAATTGCAAAAATAATAGTATAATTAATTTTTTTAATTGGATCATTTAATTTTTTAATTCGACTATCATTAATTATACGCCTCCACCATAGAAAAGGGGGGGGGGGGGTATATTAAACATTGATTTCCGTTTGTAACACATTGAAAATATTGGCTCTAAGACCCCAATAAAGTAATATAATTCTGGGTCGTGGTGAAATTCTGAGTCGATATAAGCTTTGTTCCGTCCGTCTGTTAAAATCACGGACTAACTTCCAGACGAAACAGCTATCGACTTGAAACTTGCACAAGTAGTTGTTATTTGATGTAGGTCGATGGTATGCAAATGTGGCATACTCGGTCATGTAAAACGGACCCCCAGATTTGGCTTGCGG
Organism: Haematobia irritans; assembly: GCA_003123925.1. NCBI lineage: Eukaryota > Metazoa > Arthropoda > Insecta > Diptera > Muscidae > Haematobia > Haematobia irritans. Next base: position 16,728 of record PGFW01063694.1, on the reverse strand, counting down.
AGCCTATAAGAGAAGCGATATTTCATCCGATCAGGCTAAAATTTGGTACATGGTGTTAGTTTAATGGTATCTAACAACCATGCAAAAATTGGTCCACATCGGTCCAAAAATATATATAGCTCATATAAACCGATCCACAGATTTAGCGTTGGCGGAGGCCTATAAGAGAAGCAAATTCATACCCGATCAGATTAAAATTTGGTACATGGTTTGGTATATGGTATTAATAACATGGCAAAAATGGCCGGCACATCGTCCATAATTATATAGCCATATATAAAACCGATCCCCAGATTTGACCTACGGAGCCTTGGTGGATGAGCAAAATTCATACGATCCGGTTGAAATTGGTATGTGGTGTTTAGTACAACTGATTTCTAACAACCAGGGCAAAACTTGGTCAAATCGTCTATAATTATATATACGGCCCCATAATAAGCCCGTCTCCAATTTGACCTTCTGGAGCGTCTTGTACGGAACAAATTTTATGTGAGCGATTGAAATTTGGGTACTCCGGTGATTAAGATATGCGCTCTAACAACCAATAAAAAAATTGGTCCATATCGTCCGTGACCTCTTGGAGAGCACAAATTCATCGATCCGGTCTGAATTTGGTATCTGTGTTGGGTCCGCATTGGTCTATAATGATATATAGCCCCTATATGAAACGGTTTCCAGATGTTGACCTTCCGGAGGCTTTTGGAGGAGAAAAATTCATCGGATTGGTGAAATTTTGTTACATTCGCTTAGTATAATGGCCGGTAACAATTCGCCCCCCATGCAAAAATTGCCGAATCACACAAAAAATTGGTCCATATCCGGTATAATCATTGTTTGCCAGAAAATAATCTACCAAAATTTAATTTCTACAGAAAAATTTTTGTCAAAAATTTTTTCGTATAAGAAATTTTTGTCCAAATTTTATTTCTATATAAGATTATGTCAAGATTTTATTTCTATAGAAAGATTTTGTCATAAAATTTTAATTTGCTAATACAAAATTTTTTCATTTTATTTCTATAGAAAATTTTGTCCATATTTTATTTCTAAATAGAAAATTTTATCCAAATTTATTTTCTATAAGAAAATTTTGTTCAAAATGTGTATTTCTATAGATATTTTTTATCAAAATTTTAAATTCTAAATAAGAAAATGTTTTCAAAAATTTTATTTTCTGTAGAAAATTTGTCAAAATTTTATTTCTGAAAGAAAATTTCAAATTAAAAATTAATTGGATCAGTAATTTCGTGATCTGAAGACAAAAAAAATATTTTTTTGTGTGTATTTGCAAGTTTCCAAGGCACTTGTAAAGATCATGGAATTCAAGGCGGTAATAGTTTTGATTGCTTTATATTTGGCTTGAAAACCTCAATTGCAATGCCCTCCAACATTTAAATGTGGATAAATCTTTTTTTTTTCGTAGCAATGTTAGGTTAGGTTAGGCTTAGGTGGCAACCCGAATGTATCCAGCTCACTTAGACTATTCAGTCGCATGTGTGATACCACATTGCGTGAACTTCTCTCTTATCACTGAGTGCTGCCGGATTCCATGTAAGCTGCAATGACAAGGACCTCCTTTTTATGCCGAGTCGAACGGCGTTCCCAACATTGCAGTGAAAGACCAACTTAAAGAGGAGCTTTAAAATAAATTTGTGGCAAAATTTTCTTCAGAATAAAATTTTGACAAAATTTCATTTGACTTGAACATGGAATCGGCGCAGCATCTCAGTTGATAAGAGAGAAGTTCACTATAAATGGTATCCACAATGACTGAATATGTCTAAGTGAGCCTGATACATCTGGGCTGCCCGCCCTACACCGAAAGAATTTTCTTTCGTAAAGAACGAAAAATTTCGTTAATAGTACGAAATTTGTCTTGTTTTTAGCCAACCAAAGACTTTTCATTAAAGTACGAAATATTTCGTACTTTTTCACGAAGAAAAGTTTCTCCAAAACATTTTCGTACTTTGTAAGAAAAAATTCGGCTAGCTTTTTATGAAGGAATCTTCGTACTTTTTATGAAAACTCTTCGGTACTTTTTTATCGAAACAATTTCGGTTTTTCTTTTTATGAAAATGTTTCGTACTTTTTATGAAAAACTTTCGTAGTTTTATGAAAACATGTTCGTACTTTTTATGAAAACTTTCGTACTTTTTTTTGCAAAAAAATGTTCGCAACTTTTAGAAAAAAAAATTACAGTCGAAAGTGCATTTGGGTTCGTAGTTACAAATGTGAAAAATGACATCACTACTTTATCATCTTAAGTTTTTTAATAATTTTTTTGTTTTTTGCTTCACTTTCTAATTCAATAGCGCTCTATCACCCAAATTAGAAGTTAGCATAGAACTTGGCGATAAAAAAATAGAATAAAGGAAATAAACTGCAAGCTCAATTATAAAAGACAATTTATTCGCGAACGAAATTTTAAAACTACAATGAAACTTCTTCGTTATTTCAAAGAAAATTTTTTCGTACTTTTTATGAAGAAATTTTTAACGCGAATGTTTCGTAACAATATTCGTCAAAAACTTCTTCACAAAAATTCATGAAATATGAAGAAGTTTCGTTTAAAGTACGAACTTTTTACGAAGAAAAGTTTAATGTAGATTTTTTCGTAGAAGTTTTTCGTGATATTCGTAAAAATGTTCTGTCGTAAAATTTACGAAAATGAATGAAAATTTTTCGTATATTTTTAAATTGAAGAATTCAACGAAGAATAGTTAATGAAGAATTCTTCGTAAAATTAACGAAAAGAGAATTCTTATCGGTGTAAACCTAACCGTACAGATTTTATAAGCCCAAGAATAAAATCGGGAGATTGGGTCTAGTATAGGTGTTTATACCATAAACATGGACCGAATACTCACTATTTTTGGCCACACCTCTTTATGTTCTAAAGTACCTCTAGATTGCCAATTTCAGGCAAATTGGATAAAAACTACAATTTTTATAAGCCCAAGAAATAGAATCGAGAGATCTATATATTAAATCGTCTTAAGAAAATTCTCTCTGATCAAGAATATATATAGTTTATATTAAGTGGAAATCGACATTTCGATGTGTTACAATAACGGAATGACAAAAGATTATTATAAACCCCATCCAACTATTCTACTTGATGGTGGGGTATCAAAAAAATTGGTTAGCAGAACATATCAGCCACCTTGTATTATATACATGTGTGTGATTTATTTTACAAAATAAATATACACAGTCATGGCATATCCGTTTTTATAAAACTTTGAGCAGAAAAAAAATGTTTTGTTTTTCTCTCTATCAATTTGTCTGTGTGCGTTTTTTGTTTGTTTAACACAGCCTATTCTGGTTTACTTGATTTACGAGAGACTCTTCTTGACCACACTTTTTTAGAACCTTTTTTGGTCTCTCTCACTTATTGTCTTGTCAAATATGGGGTTATTTTTTTCTGCTACGTTTCCTATTATTTTTGAAACTTCACAAGCCAAAATTTATAGCACAATGATTATGATTTAAAAGATGCTTTCGTGTTTGCATTCGATTCACAGTTTAAAAAGCAATAAAATAGTAACCAACAAATAATACGAACACATGACCGAATAAACTTTAATCCAGATATATCATTTAACTAGGAGGAGTGGGTGGTGCTCTCACATGATAATGGATGTGTGAGAAAGAAAGAGAGATGTGAGAGTATAGAGGTATGTGTGGAAATTGATGACAATAATAATGAAACCAATATCTCCAAAAGGGGTGCAAAAAGGTGAAATGTAGTTTTCTTCTTTTCTTGCCAATAAATACAAATAAACCAGTATTTGAGTTTTCAAGGCATTGTTGGTTTTTCATTTGTGACATCATGTGTTAACATGTGGTTGACAATCGTTTAAATGTCACGTGTTTGAATGAACACTTTCTTAGGGTCATCAGAATATGTGGTTAATATTGTAGTAATCAAGGTATATCTAAAGCTAAATATAATTAGCCATCGGTTCTTACTGTGATTAAATTTAAAAAAACAAATTACTAAATTTCTTTAATATCCACAATGAAAAACGGGTTTGTGTATTCATAGTCAAATATCATTGAAAATTGTAGAGAGTGGAAGATATGCGTTGCAAACCACATAAGCTTGCTATAATTTCTACACGCTAATTATTGGCATACAAAACAATATTTGTTTAAAACCGCGATATTTTAAAATTGATATGAAGCTATTTAAATTAAAAACAAGTATAAACGGCCGTAAGTTCGCCCAGGCCCGAAGCTTATCTACCCTCATCATAGGATTGCGTAGAAAATTCTTCTAAAACACTGCCATCCACAATCGAATTACTTAAGTTGTGGTTAACGCTTGCCGATGGCAAGGTAATCTTAAAAACTCCTAACACCCGACTTCTATAATTGTATGTAAGTCATTGTGGTAATATGAATTAAATCAAAAAGATCGATCCAAATACGTAATATTAATTCAGTTTGTACATGAAGTAAGAATAAAATTTTAACAAAATTTTCTATAGAAATAAAATTTTCAGCGAAATTTTCTATAGAAATAAACTTTTACAAATTTTCTATAGAAATAAAATCTTGGTAGTTATTTTTGGGCTCGAGTGAGGCAACCATGATTATGAACCGGAGATAAAATTGAACAAAATTTTCTAATAGAATAAAATTTGACAATGGATCGAAATTTTATTTAATGAAGCCGAATAAATATTTTAACAAAATTTTCTCTAGAAATAAAATGTTGACAAAATTTTCTATAGAAATAAAATTTTGACAAAAATTTTCTATAAAATAAAATTTTGAATAGACTATTTTTTGGCTCTAGTGGCAACCATGATTATGAACCGATATTGGACAATTTTTGTGTTGATTGGACCAATTTTGGTGATGGTTGTTAACGGACCCATATATTAACACACGTTCCCAATTTGAACGCGATCGGATGAATTTTGCTCCCTCCAAGAGGCTCCGAGGTCATAATCTGGACGAACGTTTTATATGGGGGCTATATATAATTATGGACCGATATGGACAAATTCTGGCACGCTTGTTAAAGATCATATACTAACACCATGTTCCAAATTACAACCGGATTGGATGAAATTTGCTTCTCTTTGAGGCAAGCCAAATCTGGAGATCGGTTTATATGGTCTATATAATAATTATGGACCGATGTGGACCAATTTTGCAATGGTTTGTTAGAGAACATATAACGATCCCAGATTTGGCTTGCGGAGGGCCTCAAAGAGAAGGCAAATTTTCATCCGATCCCGGCTGAAATTTGGTACATGTGTTTGGTATACTGGTCTCTAACAACAATGCAAAAATTGGTCACATCGGTCCAATAATTATATATAGACCCCAATAAAAACCGATCTCAAGATTTGGCTTGCCCTCAAAGAGAAAGCAAATTTCATCCAATCCGGTTTGTAATTTGAATGGTGTTTAGTATATGAATCTTCTAACAACGTGGCCAGAAATTGTCCAATATCGGTCCATAATTATATATAGCCCCCATATAAAAACGTTCTCAGATTTGACCTCCGAGCCTCTTGGAGGAAGCAAAATTCATCCGATCCGGTTCAAAGTTGGGAACGTGTGTTATATATGGTCGTTAACAAACCATACCAAAATTGTCCAATGCACCAAAAATTGGGTCATATCGGTTCATAATCATGGTTTGCCAACCTAGAGCCAAAAATAGTCTATTCAAAATTTTATTTCCTATAGAAAATTTGTCAAAATTTTAATTTCTATAAGAAAATTTTGTCAACGATTTTATTTCTAGAGAAAAATTTTGTTTTAAATTTTATTCGGTAATAATAAAATTTTCATCATTGTCAATTTTTATTTCTATAGAAATTTTGTTCAAAATTTTTATCTCGGTTCATAATCATGGTTGGCCACTCGAGCAAAAACTATCTACCAAGATTTATATTTCTATAGAAAAATTTGTCAAAAGTTTATTTCTATAGAAAATTTTGTGAAAATTTTATTTCTATAGAAAATTTTGTTAAAATTTTATCTCTTTACTTTGTCAAACTGAATTATATACGTATTGGATCGATCTTTTTGATTTAATATATACCACATATGGATTACAATACATTTAGAAGCATGGTGTTAGGAGGTTTAAAGATCACCTTGGCCATCGCAAAGCGTTACGCGCACTTAAGTAATCGATTTTGTGGATGGCAGTGTTTAGAAGAAGTTTCTACGCAATCCATGATGGAGGGTAGATACAGCTTCGGCCTGGCGCGAACTTTACGGCCGTTTATACTTGTTTTAATCTTAAAATAGCTTTCATATCAATATTTTAAATATGGGTTTTAAAACAAAATTGTTTTGTATGCCAATAATTAGGCGTTGTAGAAATTATAGCAAGCTTAATGTTGGTTCAACGCATATCTTCCACTCTCTACAATTTCATGATTTGACTATGAAATACACAAACCCGTTTTTTTCATTGAGTGGATATTAAAGAAATTTTAGCTATTGGTTTTCTTTAAATTATAATCAAGTAGAACCATGCAATTATATTTTAGGCTTTAGATTACCTTATTACTCACATATAACCACATTTGATGACAGCCTAAGAAAATGCTTTCTTCAAACCACGTGACATTTAATACGATGTCAACCACATTTAACACATAATTTCCACAATGAAAAACCACAATGCCTTGAAAACTCAATTACTGGTTTATTTGTATTTATTGCCAAGTAAAGAAGAAACTACATTTCACTTTTTTGCAACGCCCTTTTGGAGATATTGGTCATATTTATTGTCCCATCATTTCCAACACATACCTCTACTCTCCACCTCTCTCTTTCTTGTCTCACACATCCATTATCATGTGAGAGCAACACCCACTCCTCCTAGTTAAATGATATATTTGGATTAAAGTTTATTCGGTCATGTGTCGTATATTTGTTGGGTATACTTTTATTTGGCTTTTTAAACTGTGAATCGAATGCAACACGGAAAAAAAAAAAGCGCCCCCCCCATTCCCCCCTTTAAATCATAATCATTGTGCTATAAATTTGGTTTTTTTTGTGAAGTTTCAAAAATAAAGGAAACGTAGCAGAAAAAAATAACCCCATATTTGACAAGGACAATAGTGAGCAGAGACAAAAAAGGGTCTAAAAAAAGTGTGGTCAAAAGAGTCTCTCCGGAAATCAAATCACCAGAATAGGCTGGTTAACAACAAAAACGCACACAGACAAATGACTAGAGAGAAAAACAAATACATTTTTCTGCAAAGTTTTAAAAACGGATATGCATGAATGTGTATATTTATTTTTGTAAGATAAATCACACACATTATATAAGTACACAGGTGGCTGATATGTTCTGTAACAATTTTTTTGATACCCACCATCATAGAATGTTGATGGGGTATAATAACTTTTTGTCATTCCGTTTGTACACAGTCGAAATGTCGAGTTTCCACGAAACTATTATAAACTATATATATTCTTGATCAAGAGAGAAATTCTTAAGACGATTTTAATATATAGATCTCTCGATTCTATTTCTTGGCTTATAAAAATTTGGTAGTTTTTATCCAATTTGCCTGAAATTGGCAATCTAGAGGTTACTTTAGAAACATAAAAGAGGTGTGCCAAAAATAGTGAGTATCGGTCCATGTTTTGGTATAACACTCTATATAGACCAATCTCCCGGATTTTTATTTCTTGGGCTTATAAAATCGTAGGTTAGGTTACACCGAAAGAATTCTCTCGTTAATTTACGAAGAATTCCCCTCATTAACTTATTCTTCGTGAATTCTGTCATTAAAATAACGACCATTTCATTCATTTTCGTAAATTTTACGAAGATACATTTTACGAATTATACGAAACTTCTACGAAATATTCTACATTAACTTTTCTTCGTAAACAGTTCGTACTTTTAAACGAAACTTTCTCAGTATTTCATGAAATTTTGTGAAAGAAGTTTTTTACCGAATATTTTACGAAACATTCTGCGTTAAAATTTCTTTCATAAAAAGTAGCGAAAAATTTTCTTTGAAATACGAAGAAGTTTCATTGTAAGTTTTAAAATTTTCCGTTCGGGCGACATAAAAATTGTCTTTTATAATGAGCTTGAGTGTATTCCTTTATTCTGACTTTTTTTATGCAAAGTCTACTGCTAACTTCTCATTTGGGGTGATAGAAGCGCTATGAATAAAAGTGAAGCAAAAAAAAAAAATTATTAAAAACAGCTTTAGATGTAAAGTAGTGATGTCATTTTTCACAATTTGTAACTACAACCGCAAATCACTTTCGACTGTAATTTTTTTTTTCTAAAAGTTCGAACATTTTTGAAAAAAAGTAACGAAAGTTTTTCAGTAAAAAGTACGAATAAATTTACATTTTTCAATAGAAAACTACGAAAGTTTTTTCATAAAAAGTAACGAAACATTTCATAAAAAGAAACGAATTGTTTCATAAAAAGTACAAAGAATTTTATCATAAAAAGTTACGAAGGATTCTTCATAAAAAGAACGAATTTTTTTCTTATCAAAGTACGAAAATTTTGGAAGAACTTTTCTTCGTAAAAAGTACGAAATATTTCGTACTTTTAATGAAAGTTTCTTTGGTTGTAACAATGACAATTCGTACTTTTAACGAAATTTTTTCGTTCTTTTTACGAAAAAATTCTTTCGGTGGTAGGCGGCAGCCGAGATGTATGCAGGCTCACCTTAAGACTATTCAGTCAAGTTGTGAATACATATTGGTGAACTTCTCTCTTATCACTGTTTTAGTGGCTGGCCGCGGATTCCAATGTTAAGCTCAATGAAATTTTGATCAAAAGTTTTATTTCTGAAGAAAATTTTGCCAAAATTGTATTTCAAAGCTTCTTCTAAGTGGTTTCACTGCATGTGGAACGCCGTTGCGACTCGCTATAAAAAGGAGTCCCTGTGTCATTGAGCCTTAACATGGGAATCGGGCAGGCACTCAGTGATTAACGAGAGAAGTCAGCCAATGTGGTATCAAACAATGGACATGAATAGTCTAAGTGAGGCCCTGAATGACATCGGGTTGCCACCTAACCTAACTTAACCTAACATTGCTACGAAAGTAAAAGATTTATCCACATTTAAATGTTGGAGGGCATTGCCAATTGAGGTTTTCAAGCCAAATATAAAGCAATCAAACTATTACGCACTTGAATTCCATGATCTTACAATGCCTTGGAAAACTTGCAAATAACAAAAAAACACAAAAAATATTTTTTGTTCTTCAATCACGAAATTAACTGATCCCAATTAATTTTTAATTTGAAATTTTCTTCAAAGAAATAAAATTTTGACAGAAATTTTCTCCCAGAAATAAAATTTTTGAAAAACATTTTCTATAGGAATTAAAAATTTTGAATAAAAATATCTATAGAAATACAATTTTGACAAATTTTCTAATAGAAATAAAATTATTTGATAAAACTTTCTATAGAAATAAATTATGACAAAATTTTCTATAGAGAATAACTGAAAAAATTTTGTATAGAAATAAAATTGATGACAAAATTTTCTATAGAAATAAAATCTTGACATAGATCTTATATAGAAATTAAAATTGGGACAAAATTTTCTATAGCGAATAAAATTTTTTGACAAAAATTTTCTGTAGAAATAAAAATTTGGGTAGATTATCTTTTTGGCACAATGATTATGAACCGATATGGACAATTTTTTTTGTGTGATTCGGCAGATTTGGCAGGTTTGTTACGCGGCCATAATACTAGCGAAATGTAACAAAATTTCACCGCGAATCGATTGAATTTTTCTCCTCCAAGAAGCCTCCGGAGGTCACATCTGGAAACCGTTTCATAAGGGGCTATATATCATTATAGACCAATGCGGACCAAACACCATTTACGCAAATTTTCAGACGGATGCCGATGAATTTTTGCTCCTCCAAGAGGCTCCGGACCGCGATATGGACCAAATTTTTTATGGTTTGTTAAGAGCACCATATCTTACACGAGTACCCAAATTTCCAATCGGTCACATAAAATTTGTTCGCTAAAGAGGCTCCAGAGGTTCAAATTTGGAGATCGGCTTTTATATGGGGGCTATATATATTATTAGACCGATTTGACCTAAGTTTTTGCCTGGTTGTTAGAAATCAATGTACTAACACTCACATAACCAAATTTCAACCGGATCGGATGAAGTTTTGGCTCATCCACAAGCTCCGTAGGTCAAATTCTGGGGATCGGTTTATATAGGGCTATATATAATTATGGACGCGATGTGGGCCATTTTTTTTGCATGGAGTTATTAGATGACATATACCACACCATGTACCAAATTTTAATCTGATCGGATGAAATTTGCGTCGTCTTATAGCTCGCAAAAAGCCCTAAATCTGTTTTGATCGGTTTTATATGGGAGGCTATTATATATTTGACCGATTGTGGACCAATTTTTGGCATGGTTGTTAGATCATAAAACTAACACCATGTACCAAATTCAGGCCTGATCGGATGAAAATATGCTTCTCTATAGGCTCCGCAAGGACACAAATCCTGGGGGTCCGTTTACATGACGATTATGGCACATTTCAATACCATCCGACCTACATCAATAACAACTACTTGTGCCAAGTTTCAAGTCGATAGCTTGTTCAGTTCGGGAAGTTAGCGTGATTTCAAAACAGACGGACGGACAAGCTTATATCGACTCGAATTTCACCACGACCCAGAATATATATACTTTATGGGGTCTTAAGAGCAATAGTTTCATGTGTTACAAAACGGAATGGCAATGTTAATATACCCCCCCCCCCCTTTCTATGGTTGGAGGGTATAATTAATTGATGAGTCAATTAAAAAAAATTTAAATGATCCAATTTTTAAAAATTAATTGATACTATTATTTTTTGCAATTGATGTTTTTTTTTTCATTTGAAAATTTTTTTTGAAATCAATTACATTTTAGATTGAATATTTTTTTAAAACTCAATTAAGACTTTAATTGAACAATTTTCGTGAAATTTTTTTTCTGTAAATAAAGATTAATCTGTCACTGCAAATAAATCTGTCTGCTGTTTCGGAGGCGCGTTGAGAAATTATATTCAAACTGAGAATTTAGGTGTAATACATATCAAGCCACACTATACAGGCGGAAATACTTGTGTTTTCACCCTAGATATCTTACACCCATATGAAAAGGGTTAACACTTCTGCAATCCATATTAATACCAACAACATATAAAAAATGTATTCCCTAAAAATGTATTCTCTTAAACGAATTATTCATTTGCCATTTGCGATCCACTTGTAAAAAAAAATTATTTTGACTGGAAATGTATATGATTTTTTGTTGTAAACGTGTTTTATCTTTTAAGAGAGGTCAAAAACCATTTTAATGTTGTATCATTACAAAACCTCAAAAAATGTGTCATGTTTTAGGAGCAAAGGTCATTAAATAGAAGATAAACGAAATCGATGTAGCAAAATTAAAATTATTGAAAAAAAAAAATCGTTTGAGACAAAAGTTTTGACCCGTTTCAAAGAAACATACGAAAATTGAAATAAAACAACCATGATTACGATCCAATAATAAGCTACCGTGGTGAAATGGCTAGCATGATCGTCTTGTATGTAACAGGTCGTGGATTTAATCCGCTTGTTTCCGATCGGACACCAAAAAGTTTTTCAGTGGTGGATTATTACCACATCAGTTAACACTGGTACACATCAGTAACACTGGTGACATTTTCTTTGAGTGGTCGCTACAAAAAGGAGGTCCCTTGTCATGAGATTAACGATTGAATCGGCAGCACTCGCTTGTGGTATCTCAATAGACTGGAATAGTCCTAAGTGACCTTAATATCGGCTGCCACTTATACTAACCTAACCTACAGATGCTCGTATCCAATGTTACATATTTTTTGGCTCAAAGAGTACGTGCCCATAAGTATATTTAATGCTATTAAATTTCGTTCATTCTTCTACGGTTAGTGTCCATTTATTTGTATACAAGTTCAATTTTGAAGTGAAGTGTGTTTGTTTTTGGCAACAAAATCTATTTTTTTTTCTTTTATGCTAGATGAAAAAATACGCGATTGGGTCAAGATATATACAATTTATTAGTGTTAACAGGATATCAATAAAGATGTATGTATAGTAATGATGAAAATTTGCTGTAGAAATATAAAAATGGAGAAAATGAAAAACCAGAAATAGTAGGCATTTATTTCATTTGTATATTTGGAATGAATGAAACTAGTACAGTGGAAATAAAATTCGTGGCCCAAAAGGTAAATTTTTGGTGTACTTATTGGAATAAAAAGATTAAAATTTGCCAAGTATTTGTAAGAAAGTCACACACAGAGAATAAATTTGTTGTTGCTCTAACCGAATTTTTGTCTAACGAACAGAAATCGTTACATCCACTAACACTATACCCTCGTATAGTACTTCCGGCAATATCTTCTCTTCGTTAGGTTATACTGAAAAAAAACTATTATCGGAGGACAAAGATTCGTCCTTGACTTAAAATACAAATTAGTTTGTTTGCTTAATAGAAGACCGTATTTATACTTCACCACTACTGTGGTACAGGGTATAATAAAGTTGTGCATCTTGTATGTAACGCCAAGAAGGATAATCATAGACCAACCTTTTAATATACGGATCGGCTTAGAATAAATTCTGAGTACGATTTAGCGAGTCCGTCTGTGCTGTCCGTCCTGTCTGTCCGTCTGTCGTCTGTCTGTTGTTGATGTATTTGTTGGTGCAAAGTACAGCCGCATTTTAGTTCGATTGTCCAAAATCCTGTTTCGCTCAAAGACGAATGCCCTATTTGGATTTTGGAAAAAATCGCTTCAGATTAGATATAAGCTACCATATATATTTGTTCACCCGATCTGGTCATATAATTGGCGTGTATATCACCGATCTCCTCAAATTCCGTACATCCGAATTATTTTATGAGTCTCGAAAAACTTCACAAAATTATCAGCAAAAATCGGTTCATATTTAGAATATAGCTCCATTATATGCTTCGCCGATTTACACTCATATGACCACAGAGGGCATTTTAACTCGCGATTTAGTTGAAATTTTTGCGCAGGGAGTACAATTACGCATTGTAGCCGTTGCGTTGCCAATTTTGGTGAAATCGGGTTCAGCATTAGATATATCTTCCGATATTACTCTTTCGCCGATTTACACATCATAATGACCACAGAGGCCAATTTTTAACTCCTGATTTAGTTGAAATTTTGCACAGGAGTTAGAATCTACATTGTTACTATGCGTGGCAAATTTGGCTTGAAATCGGTTCAGATTTGGATATATCTCCCATATATAGCTTTCGCCCGAATTTACACTCATATTGACCACAGAGGGCCAATTTAACTCCGATTTAGTTGAAATTTTGCACGGGAAGAATTAGCAAATTGTAGCTATGGCTGCAATTTCGGTTGAAATCGGTTCATATTTAGATATATCTCCCATATATACTTTCGCCCGATTTAACACTCATTATGTCCACAGAATGGCCAATTTTTTAACCTCGCGATTTTAGGTTGAAATTTTGCACAGGGAGGAGAATTCAGCCATTGTTTGCTATGGCGTGCCAATTTGGTTGAAATCGGTTCAGATTTAGATATCGCTTTCCATTATATATGTTTTTCTAGTTTCGACAAATAATGCAAAATACCAACATTTTCCTTGTAAAATCCGCCACTGCTTAGTCGAAAGGTTGTAAAAATGACTCTAATTTTCCTAAACTTCTAATACATATATATCGAACGATAAATCATAAATAAACTTTTTTGAAGTTTCCTTAAAATTGCTTCAGATTTAAACGTTTCCCATATTTTTTTACTAACATTGTGTTCCACCCTAGTGCATTAGCCGACTTACAATTTGAGTCATAGGTTTTTTAGAAGTCTATCAAAATTCTTCAGATCGATGTGATATTTAAAATGTATGTATATGGGACCAAACCTTTATATATAGCCCCCCAACAATTGACGATGTGATATTTGGTATCGAAAATTAGATCTACAAAGGGTAGGTAATTCTAGAAAATTCTTTAAAAGTTAATTAACTCATCTTTAATAAAGCAAAAAAGTCTCAATTTAATGAAGTTTTCTACTTAAAAACAAACGGTAGGCGGCGAATTTTGGAAATTTAGTTTCGTTAACGAATTTTAAAGGACTTGATAAACATGAAGAAAAAAGCTGAAAAATGAATAAATTTCAATTTGTTTTACAAGATACAATACAGAAAATCTAATTCAAAAGAAACTGGTTATAAAGGTATCCTTTCTTAAATTCTCCGTTTTTTTGGTCAGCATCAATAGCCACAATCATTGTGTAAAGACAAAATCTTGGAACCCGTGCCAGCTTTTTTTCAAGTTAGGTCCTTATTTTATAAGAATTAAAAAATTAGGCTTTGGTTAACATAATTTACATTCATATATACACCAAACATTATTCATTTATTTTATGAAGTGTTCACCAAATTGTCCATTGATGGAATTCATAAATTGTATGAACAACTTTTCATAAATTTAAAAATTACAAGTTTAATGGATTAGCAATTCATACATAATATTAATGAAATATTTGTTATTCATAAATGAAATGTACATAATAAGTACGTTTAATATATTAATATTTATAAAAACTTAAAAACATTCAATTAACATTTCATTTCTTGTCATTTGATTTTTTTTTTTCGTCAAAATATTGGTCAAAATTTTCTCTATAAAATTTTGTCAAAATTTTATTCTGTATCTGAAAATGTTGTCAAAATTTATATCGATAGAAAATTTTATTATAATTTTATCTCTCAGAAAATTTTGTTAAACAAATTCTTTTTTAGAAAATTTTGTAAAAATTTTATTTCGAAGAAAAATTTGTAAAAATGTTATTTATAAAAAAAATTGTATAATTTTTCGCTAAGAAAAATGTTTTCAAAAATTTTATTCCCTATAGAAACGTTGTCAAAATTTTTGCTCTATAGAAAATTTTGTAAAACTTTTTCTTTAAAATAATTTTTGCTAAAATTTATTTTCTACTAGAAAACTTTTTCAGAATTTATATCTTCCAATAGAAAATTCTGTCAAAATGTTATTTCTATACAAAATTTTGTCAAGATTTTATTTCTATAGAAACTTGTATTTCAATAGATTTTTTTTTTTTTTAAAAAATTGTCAAAATTCATCTCCTTAGAAAATATTGTCAAAATTTTATCATTATAGAAAATTTTGTCAAAATTTTATCTCTATAGAAAATATTGTCAAAATTGAATATCTACAGAAAACTTTGTCACAATTTTATCTCTATAGAAAATTTTGTCAAAAATGTATATGTATAGAAAAGTTTGTCAAAATTGTATCTCTATAGAAAATGTTGTCAAAATTTTATCTCTTCAGATTTTTTTTTTTTCAAAATTTTATCTTCTTCGGAAAATTTGTTAAATTTTTACTCTATAGAAAATTTTGTCAAAAATTTTATTGTATAGAAAATATTGTCTCAAATTTGATCTCTATAGAAAATGTATAAAATTTTATCACTATAGAAAATTCTGTCAAAATTCTCAATACAAAATTTTGTCAAGATTTTATTTCTATAGAAAATTTTGTTAAACTTGTATTTCTATAGATTCTGTTTTTTAATTTTATTAAAGAAATGTCAAAAAAATTTATTCCTAGAAAATATTGTCAAAATTTTTTATCCCTATAGATCAATTTTGTCAAAATTTTATGTCCATAGAAAATATTGTCAAAAAAAGAGATAAGAACTTTACAAAATGTTGTGAAAATTTTATCTTTACACAAAATTTTTATCTCTACAGAAAATTTGTCAACATTTTTGATCTGTATAGAAAATATTGTATAAATTCTATCTTCTATAAAAAATGTTGTCAACATTTTATCACTATAGAAAATTATGTCAAAATTTTAATTTCTATAGAAAATGTTGTCAAAATTTTATTTCTATAGAAAATTTTGTCAAAATTTTATCTCTACAGAAAATTTTGTCAAAATTTTATGTCTATAGAAAATTTTATCTCTTCAGAAAATATTGTTCAAATTTTAGCTTTATCAAAAATTATATCAAAATTTTATCTCTATAGAAAATTTTGTCAAAATTTTTATTCTATAAGAAAATATAGTCAAAATTTTATCTGTATAGGAAACTTTGTCAAAAATTTTTTCTTCTCTATAGAAAAATCTTTTGTCAAAAATGTTATTTCTATTGAATTTTTTGTTCAAAAATTTTTATTTCTATAGGAAAATTTTGTCAAAGTTTTATCTGTATATGGTCAGTTTTGTCAATAATTTTTATTTCTATAGAAAATTTTGCCAAAGGTTTATATGTATAGGAGATTTTGTCAAATTTTATTTCTATAGAAAAGTTGTAAAAATTTTTTATCTATTCAAAAATTTTGTAAAATTCTTAATCTCTATAGATAAATTTTGTCAAACTTTATCTCTATAGAAAATATTTTATCTCATATGAAAATTTTGTCAAAATTTTTAATTCTATTAGATATTTTGTCAACATTTTATTTCAATAGAAAATTTTTGTTCAAATTTTAAATTCTATAGAATAATTTTGTCAACCTGTTACTTCAATAGAAAATGTTTGTCCCTAAATTTTATTTCTATAGAAATTTGTCTAAATTTTATCTCTATAGAAAATTTTGTAAAGAAATTTTATCTCTAGGAGAAAAATTTTGTCAAAAACTTGACTGAACCGGCGTGAAACTTACCG
>PGFW01063667.1:0-10913 GCA_003123925.1 Haematobia irritans | reverse complement strand
TATAGAAAAATTTCTCATGAAAAATAATTTTACTTATACCTTCTATAGAACAATTTTTTAAATAATTGTTATTTCTCTATATATTTTTTTTCTTCTATTTATGTGTGCATATAATTTCTTAATGACAAATTTTTCAACAATTGCCTATAGAATCTATAATAATTATGAGCACTCTTATTTAATTTGTCTATAATTAACTTGCTCGATTATTTCAATTTTCTCAACAGTTAATTAATAAGAAAATTGTTATAGAAATTGGGTTTATGAAATTCCATTTTCTCTATAGAAAATTGTATGAGACATATTTTTTATCAAAATAACTCCTTGTACACTAATTAATCAATATTATACAAATTTGGTAATTTTTAAGTGAAAAATTTTTTTTCAAAATTATTTGTAATTTCATATAGTAAAAAATGTCTTGTCAAATTTTTTTCACCTATAAGAAACGTGCTCTTGTCTTTAACATGAGTGTTTTTATTGGGGCTATATCCAACATTTTAGTTTCAAATAATTATATCCTATTTCTTACAGCGCAGACATATGTGGTCAAATTTTATTTCCAAAAATAAAAATATATTTGTACTAAGAGAAGCTTTATTATCTATAGATATATCATTAATTATTGTCGAATACACCTCGTATTATTATTCTTTTTGATATATGGTCAAAAATCATTTATTTGACCTATATGAGAAAAAATGTTTGCTTCAAAATTTTATTAGTTGCTATTTATAGATAACAAGATTTTTCAAATCTGGATTTAAGTCAGTTGCTCTATAGAATACGTTTTTTGGAGAAAATTTATTTCTATAATAATTTTTTTTAATATTTATAACTATGACAAATTTTCAAAATTTTATATATAGAACAAATTATTTCTATTTTCTTCAACATTTTTTTTATGCAAAATTTAGTTATAGAATTGTTTTTGAAAATTGCATTTCATAGAAAATGTTATCAAAATTTCTATACATCTATAGCAAATTTTATCAAAATTTGTTTTTTATTGAAAGCTTTTTTCAAAATTTTTTTTCTAAGAAAAAATTGGTCAAAATTTTTTTCTTTAGAAATTTTGGTCAAAATTTTATTTCTTATAGAACATTTTGTAAAATTTTTATATCCAAAAACAAAAATGTCAAAAATCTTATATTATTGTAGCATTTTTTTTTACACTGTTTATTCTATCGATTTTTTCACAAGTTTTATTTCTGTTAGAAATTTTTTTCGAATGTTATTCACTCAAAACTTTATTTTTCTATAGAAATTTCTTTCAAATCTTTATTTCTAAAAATTTGCCAAAATTTTATTTTCTATAGAAAATTTTGTCAATTATGTTATTTCTTTACGAAATGAGTTGTATAAATTTTACTTTAGACAATTTATTCAAAATTTTCGTCTTTTGAAAAATTAAAATTTTTTTCTATAAAAATGTTTGTCAAAATTTATATTCTATAGAATTTTTTTTTAATTTTCATTTCTAAATGACAAATTTTTCAAAATTGTATTGTCTGATAACAATTTTTATTCTATACAAAATGTATTTCTTTAAAAAACATTAATTTTCTATTTCTCAACATTTTTTCTATAGAAAATTTTGTTATGGAAATTGGTTTGAAACTTAAACCTTTCTACAGAAAATGTTATCAAATCTATACTCTATACGAACATTTTTATCAAATTGTATTTTTATGAAGAATTTTTTCTAATAATATTTATAATTTTTCTATGATTTCGAAACATTTTTCATAATTTTTTAATTATGTTTATTAAATTTCCAATTATTTATAAAAACATTTGTGAAAATTTTATTTCTATAGAACTTTTTTCAAACAATTATCTTTCTATGAATTATGTTTTTTAAATTTTATTTCTCTTAGCATTTATAATATTTTCTTGAAAAATTTATTAAATTTTTTTCATAAATTATTTCTATTATTCTTAATTTTAGAATTTTTGTTTAAAATGTTTATTTCTATCACAATTTTTTAGCAAAATATTTCTAGAAATTTTTTCAAAAATTTTACTTTCTATAGGAAGTTTTTGTCAAAATTTATTCTATAGAAAATTTTATCAAAATGTATTTCTATGAAAAATTTTTTTCAAAGTTTTATTATATCTATAAGAAAATTTTGTCAAAATTTTTATTTCTATAGAAAATTTGTCAAATTTATTTCTATAGAAAATTTTGTCAAAAATTTTATTCTAAGCATAGAATTTTAACTTCTATAAAATTTCTATTAATATTTCTATAGAAAATTTTCAAAATTTTATTTCTGTAAAAATTTTGTTCAAATTTTATTTCTATAGAAAATTTTGTCAAATGTACTTTTGTAGAAAACTCTCTCAAAGTTTGTATCTATGGAAAATTTTGTCAAAATTTTATTTCTATAGAAAATTTTCTCCAAAATCTTATGTTCTATAGAAAAATTTTTCAACATTTTTTTCCTCATATAGAATAATGTGTGAAAAGTTTCGGAAGACTTTTATTTTTTTTTCTTATAGAAACTACTTTGTTGCTATGGGAAAAATTTATTTGAAAAATGTTTTTCTATACAATTTTTTTTTTAAATTTTATGTCTATGGAAAATGTTCTCAAAATTGCATTTCTATAGAAAATGTTGTCAAAATTGTACTTCTATAGAAAATTTCTACCAGTAAAAAATATACCAACTGTGGCAACCGTGGTTAAAACCCCTAGGGTTACAATGGCAATAAACTGAAATTTAATGAAATATTTTAACAGAACCTAAAATCGTATGGAAACTATAATAAAATGATGGTTCGTGTAGGTGGGGTGGTGACAGATGGGTGGGGAAAGCTTCAAGGGTTCGGTAATAAAAATAACGAGCAACTGCCACCACAAAAACCCCAACAAAGGAAATGTGGCCTTATGAAAACACAGCACTTGGGAATCATACCTAATGCCCCGCAGTTGTACGATTTTGGTATTTCCACGAAAAAGGTTATTAAATGTAAACTATACCTGTAGCTATTATTTTGCAAATGATTTTATACTTGAGGCCTATTGTCGATTTAGAGCAAAATTTTTAATTTCATTTAGGAAAATAATTAACATTTTGCTACATAATTATTTTTGGTTTAAAATTTAATTGAATGAAAAAAACAATTTTTCTTAAATAGTATTTTCGTAGAAATCTTATACAAATGAAATCTTTACGCATCTACACTCAACAAAAAAAAAGTTTACTTTAATCCAAAGATTTTGTCCTTCTCCTAAAATTTTTAAACCCTGCACCACACTGTGTTATAACACAGTTTGTGTCATTGGCAATAATGCTCCGGGTGGGTCCATGAGTCGATCTAGCCATATCCGTGTGTCCTTCTGTTTGTGAACACATTTTTGCGATCAAAGTTCTTAGGTCGCAGTTTTAGTCCCATCGGACACAAGTTTTTGCTTGGATCACGAATAGAGTAAAATCGGTTCAGATTCTACGATATAGCTTCCCATATATATCTTTCGTTTGATATTGCACTAATATTGACCACAGGGAGGCCAAGTAGTTACCACGACCTAAAAATAATTTTGTATATACTTTATGGGTCTTGAGCAATACTTTCGATGTTGTACCAAACGGATGACCAAATTCTAAGTATACCCAATTTCCATATGGTGGAGGGTATAAACATTAATTCGAATTCGAATGAGTGCTTTTCTTTCGAACGTGGTTTCTCTTCGATTAACAGACTATTTTTGCAACATATGTTTACGTATTTTAGATTATACAACGTTATCATCAAATTGGGGGAGATATATTTTAAGATGATTAAATTTGCATTTGGTTGGTAGAGAATTTTCGAAACAACATATAATAAAATTATTCTAAATTATTTTTTAATAGAAAACCTTAAATATAAAATCAATTTAAGGGTGATTTTTTTCCTTTTCTTGCGATTGGCAAAAAAATATATATTTTTTCTGTTCATAGTTTTTGCCGCCATAATAGCATTTTCACAAGTATAATTTTCTTATATTCGTTCAAAAAGTTCTGCCAACATTATAACACTTTAATGAAATCAATTTGTAACGATCATTCGGTTTTGTATGAGTGTATTTGTGCTGTATGTATGTTGTATCCAGTATGTGGGGGTGGAAACAAACAGGAAATTGCAAGTCATAGCGAATAGCTTGTTTTTTCTTGTTTTCATTCGTATGTTTCTTGTCCAACCACTAGACCGGGAAATGAAATGGAGTTTGGCAGTTATTGTGATTATAAGGGCACTATGGGCACATGGAACATGTTTTGTTGTTGCTGTTAAGCTGCTTGTTTTTGTTGAACCCTCTTTCACACAAGGGTGGGTGACAGTGAGAGTTGAGAGAAGAGAGAGGAATTGAGGTCTATGTTTGTATTGAGGGTGAGTTTTTTGTTTTCCACATATGTGCGTGTGTGTTTGTCGGTGAACTGGTGCTCTCTAGTTCACAGTCCAGCGGCGAAATCGGTCTTTCATAAGGCCTTTTAAAAGGCATTTATCTTGCAGACACAGGCATTGACTCCCATTACATATCATTTATTTTTTTACACAGGGTTCATAGCCGACCAAGGCTCCGACTTCAACTTACAGCATTAAGGGCTAATATAAGGTCCATTATTTTAAAGTCCTTTTAGGAATTGCTCAAATAAAAGTTCTTATAATGTGTGATAAAATAAGACTTTATAATGATATACATCAAAAGGCTTTATGAACATATAATACAGATAGAGGGGCCTCTTAATAGGAGTTTAATAATAATGCAATTTAATGCCTTTTTATGAAGGCTGTTTAAAAGGCCTTGTTTACATTACCTTATATAGACCTACTCCAAATTTACTATATAAAAAGAACCCAAAATTCTTTACTTTTTCTTTTTATTTTATTTTATTTATTTTTTACTATATAAAATTGTTAAATAATAAAAAAATAAATCACTTCTTTCATAAGAACTGATTTCGTATTGGACGTCCTGATTTTCCAATACGACAATCGAGTCTTATGAAGAAGGTGATTTATTTTTTATGTACAATTATATAGTACAAAAATAAATAAAATAAAGTAAATAAAAAGAAACAAGTTTAAAAAAGAATTTGGGTTTCTTACTTATATATTGAAATTTTGGAGGTAGGTCCTATATAAGGTATGTAAACAAGGCCTTTTTTAAACAGCCTTCATAAAAAGGCATTAAATTGGCATATTTTAAACATCGCTATTGAAGAGGCTCTATTATATATGCTTCATAAAGCCTTTTTTGATGTATACATTATAAAAGTCTTTTTTTTCACACATTATAAGAACTTATTTGGAGGCAATTCCTAAAATGGACCTTAAAATAATGACCTATATTAGCCTCTTATGTGTAAGTTTGAAGTCGGAGCCCTTGGTCGGCTATGACACCCTGTGTAAAAATACAATGAATATGTTATGGGAGTCAATGCCTTGTGTCTGGCAAGAATAAATGCTTTTAAAAGGCCTTATGAAGACCGATTTCCGCCGCTGGGACTGGTGACACTAGAGAGCACATTTCACCGGACAAAAAACACACGCACATATGTGGACCAAACACAAAAACTCACCTCAATACAAAATAGACCTCACTTCCTTCTCTTTCTCTCCCTCTCACTGTCACCCACTCTGTGTGAAAAGAGGTTCAAAAAAAAACAAGAGTAACAAGCAACAACAAAATGTTCATGTGCCCATAGTGCCCTTATAAGTCAACAATAACCTGGCCAAACTCATTTTCATTTCCCGGTCATACAGGTGGTTGGACAAAAAACATACGAAATGAAAACAAAAAAAACAAGCTATTCGCATATGATGCATTTCCTGTTGTTCACCCACATTCACTTGATTTACACATACATACACACAAATACACTCATTACAAAACCGAATGATCGTTACAGATTGATTTCACTTACAAGTGTCTATAATGTTGGCAGAACCTTTTGAACGAATATAAGAAATTATACTTGTTGAAAATGCTATTATGGCGGCAAACTATGGAACAGAAAAAAGTTTGCGAGGATATTATTGTTCGTTGCAATCGCATAAGAATAAAGGAAATAATAATCAGGGCATGGGATAATTGATTTTATTATTTAAGGGTTTTTATTAAAAACAATAATAATTAAATAATTATGAGATGATTGTGGTTTCGAAATTTTCTACAATTTCAAATGGCACTAAATTGCCTTAGAGGTGAATGGCTCTCTTAAAAATATAAATATCTCCACCAATTTTTTGTAGTCGAACTGTTAAACATCGTTTTGGTATGTTACAAATCTAAAGGGAGATAGACTAAACGCTAACAAAATAATGTTGCGATTTAACAATAGTCTATGATAACAGAAATGAAAAAGGCCACAAATTCGAAAGAAGGGAATCATTCATCAATTTTCGCACCTAGTCTCTGCAAATGATAAATGATTCTTGAATTACCCGGTACCACCATTAAAGATTGTGAGGATATAACTTTAAAGGATTGGTATATCCTGTTGTTGAGCATAACACATCGAACATATTCTGCTACTGATGAGAAGACCAAAAAAGGACGTTAGTATAAAATATTTTAGGGTGTGAGGTACTACAGTTTGAGCCATCTGGACACATTCGGAAATTCAAGACGGTTTGAACCTGTGCCGCGACTGCTCGCGTGGCCACTGTAGCTCAATATGCTCGGTGCGATTATCAATATCGAGAGAGAGAGATCATATATTGTAAGGAGAGTCCATAGTATCTAAAATCTCCTGTGAATCCGTTTTATATCTTATCATGATGCGCACATAAGCAATAAAGAATTTGTGGACGGAATTGTGATTCTAAAAACTATGCTTTGCCCTAAGACTGTTGATCGGCAAAAAAATGTGTTTTCTACACTACCAGAGAGAGGTACTATTCAAACGAGAATAGCTTCGGTTCATAACGAAAACTCATGTACCCAACCCCCGGACGCATGTTTAGTTGCGAAAGAGACACCAAACTGTGTTATATAACATTAGTGATGGGTGCAGGTTTAAACATTTTATAGGAGATTCATAGCACTAGGCAATATCTTTTGTGAATTAACCAGGTAAAAAACTATGTTTTTATAGGTGCAAGTAGAAGATGCGTGATTTAAGATCTATTATCATGTGAGTCGAATAAAGCATCACTCTACTTATCGAGTAGAGCAGATACTATTTAAGGAAAAATGTTATTTATGTGACATTTCAACGGTTAACACAATTTAAAACCATAATCAATTATCCGTTACTGTAGCAAAATGCTTATAAGAATTCTGGGGATTTCTTCCTAATGAAACGTTATAAAATAGATTTTGCTTCAAGATTATAATATTTCAGTTTAGGAACAATAGGTCCTCGCATCAGTATAAAGTAAATTTCACTTGCGCAAACGTGAACTCAACTAGTACAGGATCAATTTAGGGTCTTACATTAATCTACTCCGATATTTTCAGTGGCGGAGGTTCTACTGAGACCGGCAATATCTCAAAACATCGCTACAACTGCGGAGCATTAGTATAGTGGTTCCACTAGGCAAAGTTGACTTGACGTATATGTTATACAAGCGCCAATTACTCTTGTTCACGTTGGAGTTTTTTGTACACCCCAATCGGTTGGTGGGCCAGATTTTGCTCGTTAATTTATATTCAATTTCAACCCGAAACCCGTTAGGCGTATCTTCCTACCTCCCCAACCCCATCTGTCTCTACCACTCACTATAAAACAATTGGGGAACCGCAAAAATCATGGATATAATATTATTGAAGATGTTTCACATAATTCGATTTTTAGGTTCTGTTAAGAGTTATTTCATTAAGATACTTTTTCGGCTGTAGGGTTCTATATGCCAATTGTTATACTTTCAACATGGGTTTAAGACCTAACCGCGGATTTTGCTCTACAGTAATAGGTAGACTCTTAATATTAGAACTAAGGCGTAGAAACTACAAATTTGTTTATTATAGAAGGTTGAACAGATAGAACTATCCCCAATGGATTGAGGCAATACTACATATCACTTTCTTTCTCTTTAGGGTAGAATAGTTAGCTTTATTTATGGAGCACAGCGGACACTTTTCCAGTAGACATAAAATTTAAATAAAAGGTATATACATTAGATGTATAAAAAGGAAAAATTTTTTCAGAAAATTTCCATGCAACAAATATTTCTATAGAAATAAATTTTTCGAAAAATTTTCACAACATATTCAATAATAGAAGAGGGGATTAAACAAAGGTAGGTGTGATAAAGGACAAAATTTTCTATAAAAATATAGAGTTGGGTTTAGTGGAGAGAAAAATTTATTCTCATTATAAATAAAACTGATAATAAGTGGATTGATCTCAATAACAGAGAGAAATAATCTCCCGGGTCCATAGAGTAATTAGAAAAACTTTGAGAGAAAAGTTTTTCTACGAATAATGGGTTAATGTGTTTAAAAAATTAAATTTCCGAGGGCCAACGCGACAAGTATTCTTCTTTGCTTTAATTGGTAAAGAATCGCAAATAAAAACATCCACCATCGTTTGTGGAGCTACAAACAAAATTTTTCCTACTCAGATAGAGGAGTAAGGTATTGTTTTAGTCACACTTAAATTTTATCGGTAATGTGAGAGGCAATAAAAAAATAGCTGGCTTAGTTTGAAAACAAAGGATAGGGTTCTTGACTATTATAGAAGAGGGTATAATACTTTAGGGGTGTGTGAACGAAAAATGGTTGCGGGAGGATATAGGAAAATAAACAATTTGACTAAATACTGTTCTTAATAGCGTAAATTAAATATAATAGTTATAGCAACAAAAAATATATGGGCAATATTTATAAATAGTAGGAAAAACTTTTTGAAAATGGAAAAAATATTTATCATAGCAAATATCTCAGTTTCGTGGGAAAAAATATACACGGTTAGTGGTTACATAGAACCATATAATGGCCTTATATTAGTCTGGTGTTCGACAACTATACACCAAAAATGCGTCGAAACGGTATTATAAGAGGGAACAAATAAAGTATTATTTTTGAAGGCGGTGCATATGGTGTTGATTATTATCCATGGTTGAACCTTTTAGCAAAGAGAACCAAGAAATCAAAAAAAATTTTCGAATAAAATGTCAATTACTGTCTGCTACTATTATTGCGCAATTAATAGGATAACTGGAGGCCACATATATTGACCAAATTCTCCAAGACATGCAAACAAAAACAGGAGTAAATCTTTATGCGGGTATATATAAAATTTGTACAAAAAGCTAATTATTTCGTGTATGGATGACAGTAAAAATTTAATTATTTACAGTATATCACCATCTTAATCTCCAGAGGATATATTCAAATTGTGATTTTTAAAAGTAAATCAGCGATAGGAGATTTGGGTCCAAAAAACGTAACGGTTGGTGTGAAAACAAAAACTTTGGGCTCTTATCAAAGACTATTTACTGGGAAACCAAATTTTCAAACAGAAAAGATTTTGGGTGGGTATCTTTTATATTTCGGACAAATAACAATTGTTGGGAGGACACCATAATGTTGTTTCCACTAGTAGAAATCTCAACCGGGGAAATAATTTTGAAAAAAAAAATAAATTCTTCATAAAATATATACTAAATTTTGATCTTTAACCAACCTACTGTTAATGGTGCTCATAATTATGAGTAATTGACAAAGGTGGGGATTTTTTTGGGATAAACATTTTTATCCTAAATATTTGAAATAAAATTTTTGCACATAGCGAAAAACAAGATTTTCTCCTTGAATTTATAACCTCAGAATATAATAAAAATCGTATGTAGTATCGGCTTGAAAAAAAATATTTAGCTTGAGAAATAAAAATGATGAAAGTGAGATTTGTGGGAGGATATGATTTTTTAAAGAAAGTAATGTTTATCAACAATGATATTGTGGGCATGATATTAAGGAAATATAAATACTTACAAGACAGTTGATACCTGCTAAAATAAATGAGCAGCGTTAGAGAACTCTGTGATCTCACTTCAACTCACGTATTAGGGCCAATATATAGAGAATTCTGCGCGCACATGAGAAAACTATCAAATTTGAGATGGGACTAGAAGAAGCACAAATATTCACCAATAATTTATCGAGCGTTCATTAGGACAACAAGGATCATAACAAGGGAAACTGACGATATGCCATTGATGAGAAGTTAGACATATATGTAGGAATTACCGTATTATATAGATTAAATCCATAGGGAAAATGAAATCTCTGTTGGTTGCCTTGTCTCTATTGAAAGCTGCATATATCAGACAGATGAAGTTATTGAATTGATCAAATGTATGCAATATATGTATTAGATGGGGAGAAGATAAATAT
This sequence comes from Haematobia irritans, assembly GCA_003123925.1. Lineage (NCBI taxonomy): Eukaryota > Metazoa > Arthropoda > Insecta > Diptera > Muscidae > Haematobia > Haematobia irritans. The sequence continues at coordinate 580 of PGFW01063667.1, read as the reverse complement.
GTAAAGGGTTGTTATACGACACAAACTCAAAATATATTCGCGGCTCACTCGCCCATTAAAAATCAAATCACACCGCATTCATATGATAAGACAAATAGTTTTGTTCTTCTCTGACACTAGAGAAATATCACCCACATATATTAGGCAACTGCTAATTATACGGGTCTCTGCCTGGTATTGAGAGGCACTAAGATTATTGACAAAACTATTGCTATATAATAGGTGAGAATTAATCTATAAATGATTATTGTATATGAAGAATTAGTAATGATGGGGAAGGGTAAATAATGAATGCAAAATAAAGTAACACCTCTTAGTAGATTCTGGTATTCCATGCATTTTGTGTTAAAGGACGTAAGAAAAATTTCTAGTAGAAAAATTTTATAAGGTAGACTCGTATAGAAAAAAAGTCGAGTAGGAAATGAACATATAACTATGTAGTAAAAAATCTATAGAAATAAAATTTTGAAAATTTTTGTTTGATGTTACTAGCAGGCTTAGAAAAAAAAATCTTTTGACCATATAGCAGATCTGCTATATGTCTTTGTAACTAAGATACATGAGCAATTGTTCAACACAA
>PGFW01063648.1:0-13963 GCA_003123925.1 Haematobia irritans | reverse complement strand
AACGTCAATATTTTTTTGACAGCTGTTACTATATTACGCCGACAAGAACATTAGTACATTCGCATTCCCAGATCTGATATACTATTTGGGAAAAAACAAAGCTTGAAAAAAAGAAAACCGCTAAAACTCTGCGCTTCTGGCCCCATATAAGTGCATTATCGCGGGCGAAGATGTATATGTGCAGTTATATCTAATATCTGAACGATTTCGAAAATCAATAGTTTTATTCGGACCAAAAACACGATTACTTGTGCCAAATTTGAACTCGATTGGAACTATAAATTACCGACATTGACTTTGATCACAAAAATGTGTTCACAGGACCGACGGACGGACCAGACTTGGACATGCCAAGATCGACACAGGGGACCCACCCTTGAGCATTTATTGCCAAGACACCATGTGTCTATCCCCGTCTCCTTCTGGGATGTAGCAAACATAACTTATAATACACTGCTTCCCACAGTGTGGAACAGTTCCGAATAGTCGATTTTATACCCTCCACCAATTAGGATGCGGGGGGTATATTGACTTTGTCATTCCGTTTTGTAATACATCGAAATATTGCTCTAAGGCCCCATTAAATAATATATATTCCGGGTCGTGCGTTGAAATCCTTGAGCCGTATCTAAGCATGTCCGTTGTCCGTCCGTCAGTTGAAAATTCACGCTAACTTTCCAAACTAAAAAGCTAGGTTCGCATTGGTATTGCAAATGGGGCCATATCGGTCCACTCTTTACCGTTACCCTAGCCCCACACTATCCTCAGATTTGACCTCCGTTAGTCTTTTTAGACGGAGCAAAATTCATTCCGGAATCCGGCTGAAATTTGGAACGTTTAGGTGTTAGCATGTGGTCTCTAAGCAACCATAAAAATTTTGGGTTCAACATCGGTCCATCGGTGCCTCTCGAGCCTCTGTGAGGAGCGAAATATCATCCCGATCCGGGTTGAAATTTAGTACGTCGATGTTAAGTATTATGGTCCTCCCTCCACATCAAACCAAGCGGAGAACCTAGGATCCATACGGGTCCATAATCTATATATAGCCCCCATATAAACCAACCCTTCCCGTTTGCATTTCACGAGCCTCGTATGAGGACAAATATTCATTCCGATCCTCGGCTTGAAATTTGTACGGTGAGTTCAGTAAATATGGTCTCTAACATACATGCACAAAATTGGTCCATATCGGTCTATAGTTTATATAAGCGATCCCCAATCACACAAAAATTGGTCCATATCGGTCATTGATCCATTAATGGTTGCCACTCGAGCCAAAGATAATCTTAACCATTTCTATAGAAAATTTTTGTCAAATTTTATTCTCTATAAAACATTATTGTTCCAAAATTTTATTTCTATTTAGAAAAAATTCTCCAAAATTTTATTTGTATAGAAAATTTTTGTCAAATTTTATTTCTATAGAAAATTATGACACAAATTATTTCTTATTAGAAAATTTTGTTCAAAATTTATTTTCTATAGAAAATTTTTGTTCAAACATTTTATTTTCTATAGAAAAATTTTGTCATAAAATTTTATTTCTCATAGAAAAACTTTGTCAAAAATTTCATTTCTATTATAACTATTTTTTGTCAAAATTTTATTTTTATAGAAAATATTTTGTTAAAATTTTTTATTTCTATAGAAAATTTTGTCCAAATTTTATTTCTATAGAAAATTGTCGTCAAAATTTTATTTCTATTAGAAAATTTTGTCAAAATTTTCATTTCTATAGATAAATTTTTGTTCAAATTTTGAATTTCTATTACGAAAATTTTGTTCGAAAATTTATATTTCTGCTAGAAAATTTTTGTCAACAATTTTATTTCATATAGAACATTTTAGTCAAAATTTTAATTTTATAGAAAATTTTGCTTCCAAATTTTATTTCTTATTAGAATATTTTTCCAATATTTTTTTTAGATAAAATTGTTGTCATAATTTTATTTCTATAGTCAAAATTTTCTGTCAAAAATGTAATTTCTATAAGAAATATTTTGTCAAATTTTATTTCGTAAGAAAATTTTGTTTCAACAATTTTAATTTCTATAGAAAATTTTGCAAAATTTTTATTTCTATAGATAAATTTTCGTCAAATGTTTATTTCTATAGAATTTGTCAAAATTTTATTTCGTATAGAAAATTTTGTTTCAAAATTTTTCATTTCTATTAGAAAATTTTGTCACAAATTTTTATTTCTATAGAAAAAATCTTGTCCAAATTTCTATTTTTCTATAGAAGAATTTTGTCAAAATTTTATTTTCTATAGAAACCATCTTTTCGTCCCAACAATTTCTTACTATTCTTTTATACACTGACATGTATCTGTTTCGTCCAACAAGTTTTATTGTTTACTAGTAAAAAACTTTTGTCCAACATTTATTTCTAGTAGGAAGATTTTTAGTCAAAATTTTTATTTCTATAGAAAATTTTTGTTCAAATTTCTTATTTTCTACAGAAAATTTTATTCAAATTCTATTTCTATAGAAAATTTTGCTTCAAAATTCTATTTCTAATAGCAAAATTTTGTCAAAATTTTATTTCCTTATAGAAAATTTTTGTTCAAACTTTTATTTTCTACTACGAAAATTTTGTTTCTATATAAAATTTTTATCAAACTGAGTTATTACGTATTTAATCGGCCTTTTTTGTTAGTTTAATATATACACGTATGCGACATAACCTTCTGTAATTTTAGAAGACAGGTGTTAGGAAGTTTTTAGGATACCTTGCCATCGGCAAGTTTTACCGTAATTTCGAATTTATGGCGATGACAGTCTTCAGTTAGAAATTTCTTACGCAATCCAATTGGTGGAGGGGGTTACATAAGCTTTCGGCCTGGCCGAAACTTACGGCCTGTATATACTTGCTTTTTATTTTCATTTCAATTATCTATTAAGGATACGAATTGATTGCTTTTACGTCTATATTATTTTCAGTGTATTTGTAGATATTGACTTGTCATCCATTTAAGTATTATTTTCAGTTTCTCCTTTTGTTTTGTGTTTTTTTTTTTCATTTTTCGCGGCCATCACTCATTTATAGCAAACGACGATTAATTGTTATTGTTTGCGGAGAGTAGCTCTTAACCTTTTTTAGCGTAAAAGCCTCTTGGCCATATTGCATTTTACCGCTTGCCAAAGATTTCAAAACAACTTTCTGTTCATATAGGAAAATGGCGCAATGACGTACATATGAAAACGTTTTGCATTTGACCGACATCGAAAAACATTTATTAGTCGTTTGGCAGCCAATATTCTTAGCAAAGTTGCGAAGGAATACTTAAAAACTTTAAGGCTTTAGCTACAAAACTAAGTTCTAATTTTGATAGTTTAGCAGTAAATATTAGATTTGCTATGGTAAAGTCGGGACAAGGATGTCTCATGCATTAAAGTGCTATTAATGTTCATTAAAGTGATTGGCCGTATCGTCGCCAATCGTCAATATACAGGTTCTTAGGGGCTCTTGCACTTATAGAAAAAAAGTCTGTGGAAACAATAGCTGGTTTATGCTGTTATTTTCTTTAGTACTTTCAGGATCTAGCGAACACAAATTGTCTTTTAAAATTGTACCCAAAGCCTATTTAAGAACCAAAAATATTATTTGTTTGAAAAGATGAAATGCTACACAATCAATGCTTTAACAGTTTTCCATCCAAATTTTGACAGAGATTGATAAAAAATATAATCACTCTACGTATATATTTTAGATTTTTTAATTTTAGAGTTTTGGTGGAAAAAACGCAACATGAGTACCCACCTTAAACTCGATTTGTATTTCAAAGCAACCGTAATCAAGATTTTGGGACAAGAATTTTACAAAAATACAGGATAATGGAATTTATTATTATCAGATAATATTTGTCATTGCCATGTACTAAAAAAAGCTCAAACAGATTTGTATTGCAAATGTGGTCTCACTAATTTTAAAAAAAAGGTTGCACAACATTTGCACACTTTTTTTATAAAGCAAAAATCATGATCTGTTTTATTTACAGAATTGCTAAAATGACTTGGCCAACACGTACGATCGAAATTAGCTAACGCATTCAAATTAATTTTATTTACCAAACATTCCGTACCTTCAACCTTTCAAATTTTCTTAGCATACTTTTAGGCCGGTATATTAAAAACTTTGTGGTATTTGAGACGGAAAATGTCTTCACAAATCTATTAGTAGAAGGACAGCTTAAAATTCGATTTATATGTTTAAAGCGCCCGATTTAAATCCTTAATTTTTAAAGGGTTTGAGGCCAAAAAATTTTACAAAAAAGAAAAATTGGGTACAAAATTTAAAAACAAAAACTAAAAAAAATGTTTACATCGCATTGAAAAATTGGCAACAAACATTAGTAGTAGGACACTTAAATTCGATTATACTCTTAAAGCGTCCGCATTAAATCCTTAATGTTTTAAAGGGATTTTATACTAAATTTATAAAACGCGAAATTTGGTACAAAATTTGAAAAAAAAAACTAAAAATGTGAAAATAATGGCAAATTTGTCGCAGAACCTTTTAGTCATGCGACGCCTTAAATCCCGATTATATTTTAAACCTCAGCATGAAGATTCTTAATTTTAAAGGTATTTGAGGTCAAATATGCTTACCAATTTCAAAAATTGGCAAATTTGTCACATACTGTATTGGGCGCTTAAATCCGATTAAATTTTAAAGCTCAGATTAAATTTCCTTAATCTTTAAAAGGGATGTCAAACCCAAAATTTACAAATTTCGATAATTGGTATCAAAATTGAAAAAAAAACTTAACAATGTGCATCGCTTGAAAAATAATGACAAAATGGGTCACAGACATAGTTATTGGACGCTTTAAATCCAATTAATATTTTAAAGCCCAGCATTATATTTTCCTTAATTTTAAAGATATATGCAGGCCAAAATTTACAAAAACACAATTGGTACAAAATTGGAAAAAAAAAAAACACTAAAAATGATGCATCGCTTTTGAAAAAATGACAAATTTGTCAGAGACATAGTATTGGACCGTTAAATCCGACATATATTTTTTAGAAAGGCTCAGATTATAATACTATTAATCTTTAAAGGGAAATCTTGAGGGCCAAAATTTTCGGTACAAAATTAAAAAAAATAATAAAATTTGCATCGCCTTGGAAAAATGTGCAAATTGTCCTGGACATATGTATTTGGACGCTTAATCCGATATATATTTTTAAAAGCCCACGATTATGTCCTTAATTTTAAAGGAATTTGAGGTCAAAATTTTACAAATTCAAAATTTGGTTACAAAATTGAAAAAAACTAAAAATGTGCATCGCTTGAAAAATGGCAAATTGTCAACAAAACTAGTAGAGTACACTTAAATTAACGCATTATAGTTTTTAGAAGCTCAGATTATATTCCTTTAATTTTAAAGAAATAATGAGGCCCAAAATTTACAAATTCAAAATTGGTACAAAATTAAAAAAAACATTCTCCTTGTGAAAAAAATGCGCAAATTTGTTCACAATTTTTTATGCTAAAAATTTATAAAAACGAAATTTGTACAAAAATTGTTAAGAAAAAAAGCTAAAAATGTGCATCGCTTCGAAAAAATGAACAACTCTTGTCACAGACCAAGTATTGGACACTTATATCCGATTATATTTTTTAAAGCTCAGGAGAGTTAAAATCCTTAATTGAAAGGGATTTGAGCGGTCAAAAATTACAAATTTCAAAATTGGTAAAAAAATTGGAAAAAAAAATCAAATGCTGAGCACTTGCAAATTAATTGGGCAGCACATTTAAATCCAACACTAGTTAAAGGACACTTAAATACGCAATTATATTTTAAAAGCTCAGATTAAATCCTTAATTTTTTTAAAAAATAGGGTATATTGGCTTAAATTTTACAAATTAAAAATTGATACAAAATTGAAAAAAAAAAAATAATGATCTAAAAAATTGTTGCATCACTTGAAAAAATGTGCAAATTCTTTTACATAACAGTATTGGACGCTTAAATCCGATTATATTAAAAGTTCAGATTAAATCCTTCATTTTAAGGGGATATGAAGCCCAAAATTTACAAATTTCGAAATTGGAATACATTGAAAAAAAAGCTAAAAATGTGTATCACTTGAAAAAATTGGCAAATTTGTCGCAAACATCTCGGCTTGAAAAAAAAAAATGGACAATTTTGTCACAGGCATAGTATTACACGCTTTAAATCCGATTTTTATTACTGCTAAAGCTCAGATTTATATCCTTAATTTAAAGGGATATTGAGGTAAAAATTTTCAAATTCAAAATTTGGTTACAAAATTGAAAAAAAAAAAAACTAAATTTGTGCATCGCTTGCAAAAATGGGCAAATTTCTGTCACAAAAATTAGTAGAGCGACACTTAAATAGTGATTACATTAGTTTAAAGCTCAGATTAAATCCTTAATTTTTAAAGAAATATGAGGCAAAATTTTACAAATTTCAAAATTGGTAAAAATTAAAAAGAAAAAAAAAAACATCGTCTTGAAAAAATGGAAAATTTGTCACAAACATAGTAGAGGACACTTAAATACGATTATATTTAAAGCTCAAATTTATATCCTTAATTTTAAAGATAATATTGAGCACCAATTTTTACAAATTCGAAAATTGGTACAAAATTTAAAAAAAAAAAAACAATTTGCCATCCCTTTGAAAAAATGGCAATTTGTCACAAACATAGTAGAGGACACTAAATACTAATTATATTTTAAAATTCTAAGGATTAAATCCTTAATTTTTAAAGGGATTTGAGACCAAAATTTTAAAAATTCAAAATTTGTACAAAAATTAGTCAAAAGAAAAAAAAAACTAAAAATGTGCAATTCACTTACAAAAATGGCAAATTTGGTCACAAAAAATAGTAGAGGACGCTTAAATCCGATTATACTCTTAAAGCTCAGATTAAATCCTTAATTTTGAAGTGTATGACGCTTAAACTTAACAATACTTACAATTTAAAAATTGATACAAAATTGAAAAAATCTAATAATGCGCATTGCTTGAAAAAATGACAAATTTGTCACTGACGGACTGTCATGTCTAAATCAGCCCACGAAATGAGTCTGAGTCAAAGAGTATATTTATGAGGAGTTCAGGACTACTTTTTCTGGTAGGCACTTGTTCATTAAAGATGGTCACTTAGTGTCAAATATAAGTCACTGTTATGTCGCTGTTAGAATATTATGCAAACTTAAAAATGAATCAAATCCAAATTTCCCTCCGATTATTCTATTATTATTTATTTTTCATCTTGTTTTCTCTTCTAGGGTGGCTTTTGGGAAGAATTTGAAGCTTTACAACAGGACAGTCGTGATATATTTTCCCGCAATGAAGGCTATAAAGTGGAGAATCGTAATAAAAATCGTTACAGAAATATTTTACCATGTAAGTACTTGACTCCCCCATATACCTAAAGTTTTATAATTAAAATAAAATTAAAACCTCCTTTTCCTTTCCAGATGATCACACCCGTGTCAAATTGAATGATGTCGATCACAGCATATCGGGAGCTGAATATATTAATGCCAATTACATACGCTTACCCACCGATGGTGAACAGAGTAACATGAATGCTTCACAAGAAAGCCTCAATGCCATGGTCTCTTCCTGTCCCGCCTGTACTGCGGCTCAAATTCAAAAAAATTGTCCCAACTGCCAATTGCTTAATAAAACCTGTGTCCAGTGTGCTGTTAAGACAGCAACTCTGCCCTATAGCAATTGTACTACGTGCAATAAAAAGACCGATAATTTGAATAAACACAAACGTAGTGAATCTCTTACGAATAATGCCTTGATGGGCAATTGTAATGGATTATCGCAACAACATCAACGTTCCGGTGCATCGGGGTCAAATGGTGGTGTTGGTGGCTCATCACGACCCCTCAACAAGAAGAATAGCAATGATTTGAGTGAACGTGAAATGTTCAAGACCTACATTGCTACCCAGGGTTGTTTGGCCAATACCGTAACAGATTTCTGGAATATGATATGGCAAGAGAATACCCGGGTCATAGTGATGACAACCAAAGAATTTGAACGAGGTAAAAATAAATGTGCCAAATATTGGCCCGATGAGGGACAATCTAAACAATTTGGACCTGCCAAAATTCAATGTGTCTCAGAGAATTCCACGAGCGATTATACGCTGCGAGAATTTCTATTTTCTTGGCGCGAACAGCCCGAAAGACGCATATATCATTATCACTTTCAAGTTTGGCCTGATCATGGTGTTCCAGCTGATCCTGGTTGTGTATTGAATTTTTTGCAAGATGTCAATACCAAACAGAGTCAACTAACTCAGGCTGGTGATAAAAGTCGGTAAGTTGAGGGAAGAGCAAAATTGATATTAATTGGAAATCAAATCTAAGAATTATTATGTTTTTTGTTTCCAGGGTCGCTTATTTGTGTCCCTTGTGTCAGCGGGAATTGTCGTACTGGTAACATGTTTATTGTGATTGATCTGATTTTGGTCAGAGTTGATGAGAAATGGTAAGTTGATTAGAATATTTTTAAAAGTAATAGGACCCTGGAATTGTACTTTAAGCAATAACATTAGGACATTTCGACTTTTTCAAATTGTGGAAAAGGCGAGTTTCAGTTTTCGAATTTGTGGTAAAATGCGATTTTGTACAACTTTTCGACTTTTTTAGGACTTTGCAGTAAGTTGAAGCATTATAAATATATGAAACAATTCGACGATTCGAATTTTGTACATTTGTTAAGGCTGCCGTGAAACCGAATCATTTTAGCGAATGAATGGGTAATAAATTGTGTAAGGATATGAAAAACTAATGAAGTACATATATATTTATTACAACTTATATATTAAAGATGGTTTCAGTTTTTGATTTTAAGGTATAACAGATTATATATTTTGAACTTTGATATTTTTTCAATTAAGTTTACAATTATATGTCATATTACAACCTATTGTTTCTGTTGCTACCTGTAATACCCCTAGAAAGGAAATCAACGAATAAATTTGGGGGTATATATACCACTCCTCAAACAAATGATCATCTGTCTACAAGATCCTCTTTAACCCAATGTTTGACTTTTGGACATTACGTAGATGGAGAAGTGTTGTCGGTTTTGGGGTAACATGAAAAAGTGCGTGTTAGAGCGAATTTACCCCCCCCCGAAAATTTGGTCAAAGTAACGCCGAATCTGATTAGGTGTCAAGAGTTCAGATTACAAAAAATCAAGTTGTCGAGCGTTTTGGCTTTGTTCACAAAAAAAAAGAAAGAAAACGCTTAGGTCGAAATTCTAGTTTGTGGATTCTGTGGTATCCAAAGGAGGGGAAACTTTTGTTCGTGGCACAGAAGAGAGGGCAATTCCGGTGAGGAGGTGGCGGGACGTAGCAGTGCGGGGAGCGGCGGGTCATACATAGGGGTGTGGAAAGCACTGGCCCGAGTGAGGAGGTGCTGAGAGAAGGTTTCGGAGGGACGAAATGCGATAGACTAGTCTCCGGGGCCGTATTTTGGGAAATAAGATCATTTAAGGTGTTTTGAATCAACCGGAAATTTAATAAATACAAATAAATTGTTATTGGTATGGGAAGTGTAAGTTTATTATTGGGGAGGTGGGAGGTACAGAAAAGTTTTTGTTGAGTGGTCTGAATCACGGGGAAGATTTAGTTGAGTACAGAATTACAATCTTAGAGTTGTATCTAAAATGTAAAGTTGCGGTTTGAATCCTGAAATGATAGTGTAGTTTGACCAATTACAGTATTTAATTAGAAGCATAAAAGTTTGTTAATTGGATATCGGAGTCGGGCGGAAAGCGGCGGAAGTGAGGGTGTTTTTTAAGGTTGACAGGGCGAGAGTGCGCGAGAGAGAGTGTGGTGAGAGCGCTAAGAATTTTTAGAAGAAGTGTGGGTAAACTTGATAGTGACCAAGTCAGTGACTCAAAAATTTTATTTGAAATCGATCGAACTCAAGGTTAGTAATTTCATATATTCGAAGAGTATTGGCTTAAGCCTAAAGTTTAAAAAATAAAATATTGATTTTTAATTTATGGTAAGGTGAAACGTTAATTTTTCTGTTAAGAAGAGAATGTATATACAGAGCTGATTGGCCAATAATTTGTTTAATGTACTCAGATATAAAATGTATGATGTGTTGAATCTATATGAAAATTAAATTCTCGTGACTAGAAAACATTCAGCCATGTGTTCTTCGGTTTATAAGTTCCTTGTTCTTCAGAATTTCGCGAACATATTAAATATTGTATAATATTTATTTTTATGTTTACCAATTATATTTCCAATTTTTGATCTGTCAAACAATTGAGTTTCGCTTGTCTTCCCCCTTTTTCACCAGTATTCATTTTTGGATATTGTTTTTAGCAGTATTTTCTGCTATGTTCTAACTAACAAATTGTTCTTTTGGAGTAGACACTGGCAAATATCCAACATTACACATGTAGGGAATTTATAACTTCTTTAATCAATCAATTACATTCCACTCTAATTCGTGGTTACAGTCTGACCACGAATCTTGTAAATATTCCTTATTTTCCTCTAAACTTGTTAGATTTTTTACTGTTTTTGGTTTATAGAAATTCTTGATGTTTTGGTAGACTTGCATATTATCTTCTTTTCTCTTTTTATAGTTATATTTCTATACAAATAATAGTAGATTTTTTGTGCAAAATGTTTCTGTACGAATAAATTATTTTTGGACAAATTGTTTCTATGAGTAATAAAATTTTTGACAAAGATTTTCGTAAACTACAAAATAGGAAATTTGTTGACAAATTTTTCTATTATTGTAATAAAATTTTTGCACAAAATTTGCTATAGAGATATTAAAGATTTTGACAAAATTTGCTTATATAGAATAAAATTTTAACGAAATTTGGTATAGAATATTAAAATTTTGAACAAAATCTGCCAATAAAGAATAAAATTTTGACATGAAATTTTTCTATAAAGAAATAAAATTTTGACAAATTTTCTATAGGAATAAAATTTGACAAAAATTTTCTAAAGAAATATAAAATTTTGACAAAATTTTTTCTATATTGAAAGTAAAATTTTGACAGAATTTTTATAGAAAATAAAAATTTGACAAAATTTTCTAATAAGAAAAAAAATTGTCGACAAAATTTTCTATAGAAGTAAAATTTGACAAATTTTCTAAAATAAATAATAGATATAGAATTGTTAACTAAAGATTTGCTATCGGAAAATAAAATTTTGACAAAATTCTTCCATAGAAATGAAAATTTTGACAAAATTTTCTATAGAATAAAATTTTGACAAAATTTTTCTATAGGAATAAAATTTTGACAAAATTTCTTAAAGAATAAAATTTTGACAAAAATTTCTATAGAAAGTAAAAATTTTGCACAGACTTTTCTAGATAGAAATAAAAATTTTGACAAAATTTTCTATAGAAATCAAATTTTCGGACAAAATGTTTCTATTTTAGAAGTAATAATTTTGAGACAAAATTTGTCTAAAATAATAAATTGTGACAATAATTTTCTATTAGAAATAAAATTTTAACAGAAATTTCATTATAGATAGTAAAATTTCTAAATATAGATGAGTAAAATTTTGACTAACATTTTCTATAGAAATAAAATTTTAACAAAAATTTTCTATAGAAAGTAAATGTTGAACAAAAATTTTGTATAGAAAGTAAAAATGTTGACGAAAATTTATCTAAAGAATAAAATGTTTGACAAAATTTTCTTATAGAAATAAAATTTTGAACAGAATTTTCTTAATAGAAAATAAAACTTTTGATATAAAGTTTTCTATAGAAATACAAATTCGCCACAAAATTTTTATAGAAGTAAAATTGTTGACAAGAATTTTCTAAAATAATAAAATTGGTGACAGAAAATTTTCTATAGTAAAAAAATTTAACAAAATTTCTATCTGAAGTTAAAAATTTTTCTATATAGAGAGTAAAGATTTGATCAACATTTTCTATAGAAATAAAGATTTAACAAAATTGTTCTGTTATAGAAATAATAATTTTGTCAAGATATTTTCTATAGGAAATAAAATTGTCAAAAGGTTTCTCTAGAAATAAAAATTTTGACAAAACATTTTCTATAGGAAATAAAAATTTGACAAATTTTCTATAGAAATAAAATTTTGAACAAATTGGTCTAATAGAAATGAAAATTTTTGACAATTATTTTCTATAGAAAAATAAAAGTTTTCGACAAATTTTCTATAAGAAGTAAAATTTGACACAAAATTTCTATAGGGCAATAAAAATTTGGACAAAAATTTTCTATAGAAATAAAATGTGACAAAATTTTCTAAAGAAATAATTGTGACAAAGGTTTCTATAGAAATAAAATTTTGACATTTTTTTTGACAAGACATTTTCTATTAGGAAAGTAAAATTTTGGGTAAAATGTCTATAGAAATATACATTTTGTCAGCATTTTCTAGTTGAAATAAAAGTTGCCAAACATTTTCCTATAGAATATGAAAAATTTGTGACCAAAATTTTCTATAACGAATAACAATTTGCATAATTTTGCGTTATGGAAATAAAAATTTTGCAAAATTTTCTTATAGAAATAAAATTTTTGACAAAATTTCTATAGAAAATAAAATTTTGACAAAATTGTTCCTCAATAGAAATAAAATTTTACAAAAATTTTTCTATATGAAATAAAATTTATTGGTTAAATACGGTTCTATAGAGAAATTAATATGTTTGTCAACATTTTTCATTGAATAAAAATTTTTGCCAGAAATGTTTCATAGAAATAAATTTCTAATAGAAATAAAGTTTGTCCAAACAGCGTTTTCTATACAAATAAAATTATGATCAAAATTATCTATAGAAAAATAAATTTGATCAAAAGCATTTTCGAATTAAGAAATAAAAAAAAATTTTTTGTCACATTTTCTATTCACAATAAAATTTCCAAATTTTTTTTTGGTAAAAATTTTCTATAGAAATAAAAATTGGGTCAAAATTTTTCTATAGATATAAAATTTTTCAAGTTATTCTATAGATATTCGAAAATTTGACAACGTTTTTTCTATAGATAAAATTTTTTGACACCATTTTCTATAAGAAAAAAAATGTTAAACTATTTTTCTAAAAAGATTTTTTTTGTTTGCTAAGTTTTTGCTCCGAGTGGTCAACGGATATTGTGTGTAACTCACTGGGATACATCAATGAAATTTGTATTTTATGAAAATTTTTTCCAATATTACCATATACCTATTAATTTTTTTAATTATTCCTTGCTCTCTCTCTCATTTTATTAGGTTTGGATACTGAAATTTGATTCCAACGGACAAGTACAAAATGGTACGATACAACGTTCTGTTAGTAACATAAAACGAGGCCAGTATAAACTTCGTTTTATTATGCTGTCTAGCATTATACGTTCCCCCCCCCCATAACATTGATACAGAACGCAAAAGGGCCGAAGAGCAAAGTAATAACAAGTGGACGTGAATATACAAATTATAAAGGAAGTTAAACGAGACATTTTCCAAAACAAAGGATTATGATCTTTCTAAAATTCTCCCTTTCAGTATAGTACCGGTGCAATGTAATTGATACACAAAGATCTCCCTTACCCATCTATACTTAAATTTAGTGATAAAGCAAACAACAGCGTCAACAACCAACAACAGCCACAACAATAAGTTGTAGGCAATAATATCAAGCAAGTACATGTTGATTTAGCAAATCAAAAGCCTGGAAATTAGAATCATTTTAATAAAATGCCTTTGGCATCCCCCACAACGCCAAGGTACAAACCGTCATAAATTGTGCCACAAGGGCCCGCTACGACAGCAACAGCCAGCAGCAGCAACAACACACAAATATACAGCAACGATGTCTTTCAAAAAAGTCACAAAAACACAACGAAACACAAGCAACACGCAATAATCCAGCACAAACATCATACATCATATGCATGACGCCAGCGGCCATTCTCAGCAAATTCAGCAGCAATCAACAACTT
>PGFW01063611.1:0-11815 GCA_003123925.1 Haematobia irritans | reverse complement strand
GCGATAAAAAAACATATTATTTTACCATAAACGAATGCTGTGTTTTAGAACCCAGATTTTCCCATTCAAAGAAATATCTTTCTTTGCAAAAATATAGAACAGAAAATCAGACTTAAAAGTTTTCTTCTTCTTGTCGTGTTTGTTCATAATGTTATTAGCAACCACTCACAGTCATTGCTCGACTCGTTACCATTATGGGCATTGGAGAGAAAAGTTTTCAATAACTTTTGCACCCACCAATAATGGTCGTCTGATGTGACGATATTCAATATCAACCAAAGCAACTTGAGTGCTATAACGAATTTTGGCCTTTGTCCAGCCGTGAACACTGAATAAATATCATTTACATGAAAAAGGCGACATTTCTTCTTCTTTGAATCCCCCGTGTCCTTCTCTCGCGGAATATTGTGTGACAGTATTCACTTACTTTAACGCTTTTAAGGGGAGATTTTATGCTTATTGATGAAGACTTTTAAAAGATTTTTGTATTTTTATGAATGTTGAGGGGAAGACTTGTAAAAAAGCTTTATGCACATTATTAGTAATTCGAAGTAAAACTGACAACGAAATCTTTTTGTAGAGACGGTGGTACACGGGAGCAAATTATGTATAAATACAATTACAAGGGTTTCTATTATATATTAAAAAATAGTTAATTTAATTCTATGTTTTGAGAGTGTTTTCTAGGATACTTACTCTTGCACTATAGGAAAATATTGATTATTCGAACTTACCTGAAAGGAGAAAGAATAAAAAAAATGTTATCAGTAGAAGAAAGGGTGATTTTTCAATTAAACAACATCCAAAGGATCCCAAGATTTTGACCTTCCCTTAAGGATTATGGTATTGATTCCGAGCCAAAGATGTGGCTTCTATAAAATAAAGAAATTTTTTAGCGACCTATTTGGCCTTAAATCTAGGACTAATAAATTAAATTAGGGTACATATCTCATTTATCAAATTTTCATTCTCTTTTCGCGGTTTATTAATAAAGGTACTCGCGTACAACATATGCGTTTAAAAATCTAATTATAACGGATACTTCAAAGTAAAAAACGTTTTCTAATTCCAAAAAAAAAAAAAACTTAACCAAAAACGCGAAATCTCAAAATAAGTCTAGCCTTATATTTGAAGTTTTTATCTTAAATCTAAAGGTCATATTTCAGTTCAGTTGTGTTCTTTCAGGGATCAGGAGCGAGGACGGAGCGTGGAGCGGAGGGGAGCAAGCCCTTTTTTGCCGGAACGGGGAGCGCCTTTCTAACTAATCCGGAGCGGATCGGGAGCGGGCGGTTTCCAAATGAAAAACGCTCCGCTCCGATAAAATATCTCTCTGCCATGGTTTTTTTTTTTTGTTTTTTTCTCTGTTGTTGTTGTTTGTTTTTTTTTTCGCTGGAGCGGAGCGTTGTTGCGTTCATTTGGAAACCGCTCCGCTCCCGATCGCTCCGGATTTTAGAAATGCCGCTCCGTTCCGGCAAAAAAGGGTCTCCCTCCGCTCCCACGCTCCGCTCCGCTCCGATCCCTGAAAAGAAACACAACTGAACTGAAATATTGAAAATTTAGATTTAAGATGAAAAACGCTTCAAATATACTAACTTTTTTAGGATTTCGGTTTTTGTTTAAGTTTTTTTTGTTTTTTGTTGGAATTAGGAAAGCGTGTGTTTTTTACTTTGAGGAATATGGCTGTGATCAAGTTGATGTTGTTGTGCTAGAGACTGGGGATATGTTGTGCGCGGGTACGCCGGTAGGTTAACGTGAGAGACGCGGAGAAGAATGGAAATGGTTGATGAAAGATGCGAGGAGTAGTACCATAATTGTGTTTTCATTATCCTAGAGCGTTTAGAAGAGGCGCGAAATGAGGTCGCTAAGAGAAAAGGTGTTGCTGGTTCATTTTATATGGGAGCAGATCTTTGCTCGGATTCGAGTTGACAAGGCGTGAGAGGGGACGTCAAAATCTTGGGATCCTGGGTTTGATGTTGTGTTAATTGAAAAATCAACTTTTCTCTACCTGGATAACCTTTTTTTGATTCTTTCTCCTTTCAGGTAAGTTTCGAATAATTCAAATATTTTCCTGATAGTGGGCAAGGTACGAGTATCCTAGAAAACACTTCTCAAAAACATAGAAACTTTAAATTAACTATTTGTGAATATTATATAGGAACTTGTTATGTAATATTTATACATTTAATTCGACTCCGTGTAGCACCTGTCTCTAGCAAAAGTGTTCGTTGTCAGTTGGTGACGTTCAGAGAGCGCTGAGGAATGAAATGTGCGATATCATAGGAGCGGTTGTCGGTTTGAAGAGAGGCTGTCCCCTCAAATTCAATAAAATACAGATAAAATCTTTTAAAAGTCTTCATTCAATAAGCATAAAATCTCCCATTAAAAGCGTTCCAAGTAAGGAATACTGTCACACAATATTTTCCGCGAAGAAGACACGGGGATTCAAGAGAAAGAAGAAATGTCGCTTTTCAATTGTAAATGATATTTTCAGTGTTCACTGCTGGACAAAGGGCCAGGAAATTCGTATATAGCACTCAAGTTGCTTTGGTTGATATTGAATATCGTCACATCAGACGACCCTTATTTGGTGGTGCGTAAATTATCTGGATAACTTTCTCTGCCCAATGCCCCGATGAATGGTAACGAGTCGAGCGATTGACTGTGAGTGGTTGCTAATAACATTATGTGAACAAACAACGACAAGTAAGAAGGAAAACTTTTAAATCTGATTTCTGTTCTTTATAATTTTTGCAAAGAAAGATATTTCTTTGAATAGGGGAAATCTGGGTTCTAAAACATCAAGCAATGTCGTTATGTGTATAAATAATATGTTTTTTTTTATCGGCTATTTAAGAAAGAAGAACTATATATACGCCCTGGCTACATCCATAAGGCATATGGGGAAGAATAATGCCGCTGGTAGCTTCGAAGTGACACATGAATAAAGCGAGTTTGGTATGATGCCTGCCCTGCTGCTGTTGGGCGGTGTATATGGATCATACTGCAAGAATTAGCCATGCTTTGACGATTAAGCTGAGGTAGGAGAAGGGTGGTTATTGAAGAAATTAAAGGTCGATTTTCCCATCATTTTCTCTCAGTAATTGCCAAGATGATGGCTAATCTCTGCAGTAACAATGCTTGGTCCGAATTGCGGCACGCCTATTATGGGAACTAATGAATTAACTTTACCATAATCGCACTTTCAGAAGATAGAACTTATATACCTCTGGCTACATCCATAGGGCATATGGGGAAGAAAATCCGCTTTATCGAATGACATATAAAGCGAGTTGTATATGTCCGTCCCTCTGTCTGTTGGGCTGGTGTATATTATCATACTACAGAATTAGCCATCTTTGGCAATTACTGAGTAGAAATTGTTATGAAAATATTAAAGTCGATTTTCCAACTTTTTCAATGCTTGTGCGATTCGGCACGCCTATTTATGGACCTAAAATACTTCAAGATTTCTCATTTAAGATCTATAGTTTATTATGCCGATCGTTTTAGAATTAAATTCTATGTCGATTTAACAATGACATAGGTTTTTAATTCGGCTGAAAAACAGTCCAAATTCTATATGTAGGCTCGCAATCAGCTGAACCGATTTGATTCAAATTTTCGGAGAATGTATACACAAAAATTTTTTTTGATTCAATCAAAAAATTACTTGATCCAATTACCTTTTTACTTGAAATGTCTTTAATCACGAAAAGGAATCACAGTTGATTAAAAACAGAATGTACTTGATATCAATCAGCCAAATTTCAATGTATTTTTATATACCCTCCACATAGATGGGGGTATATTAACTTGTCATTCACTTTGTAACACAATCGAAAATATTGTCTCTAAGACCCCATATAAGTATATATTTCTGGGTAGTGGTGAAATTATGAGTCGATCTGAGCATGTCCGTTCCGTCTGTTGAAATCACGCTAACTTCCGAACGAAACAAGCTATTGACTTGAAACTTTGCACAAGTAGTTGTTATTGATGTAGATCGGATGGTATTGCAAATGGGCCATATCGGTACACTTTTACGTATGGCCTCCATACAAACGGACCACCAAATTTGGCTTGCGGGGACTCTAAGAGAAGCAACTTTCATCCGACCCAGCTGAAATTTGGTACATGGTGTCAGCATATGATCTCTAACAACCATGCAAAAATTGGTCCACATCGGTCCATAATTATATATAGCCCCCATCATTAGCGTAGCTGAAAATTTTTCCTATGGGGGGCTATAGCCCCCTAGCTAAAAAATTATAGACTGAATTTTAGGTTCAATTATTGTTTTATTTCATAAAAAAGAATACAAAAATAGACATCAAAATAATATATAATAAAGCAACTAAAAGTAGTTCCACTTTTCCCAGCAAAAAATTGGGATTTGTTTTAAAGGCACAACTTTAAAAGCACTTCCAATTATTTCCTCACAAAGAAGTTAATTATATTAACTACACAGGAAGGTTTTACTTCAGTTTTTTTTTCATATTTTAATAGCGTTAATTTTTTTTTCAAATAGTTTTTTTCAATGTTTTTTTATAGTTTAAAAAAGAGTAAGATATGAATAAAATGGTAAAAATTATTCAAATTTTGCCACAAAAATGCTTATTATATGAAAATCGATAATTTTTGAAATATTCAAACAAATATAAATATTATTTATAAATTTAATGTTTTTGAAGCCCGAGGTCTTTTATAAATATTTATATAATATCTACAAAAGGTCGACCAAAAATCAAATAAAAAACGAATAAATAAAAATTATTTATTTGGGAAATATCAATCACAATTTTAAAATTCACATTCAATAACACTGAATTTCGGATCACACCGTTAGAAGTGATGCAAATTTATTGCAACGGCTGTTGAATACGGTGGACATTCGTTCTATGACGAGTTCCTATTACATTCATCGCTTCTCTCCGGCCAATTTGCAACCACTTCCGGGACCCAAAAAGGAATTTTCACTTCTTTTTGCGACGCTTTTTTGCAGCATTATTAAGATATTAATTTATGAAAGAATAGTTTTAATACCAACCAGTCATCTTAATTAAAAAATAGTAAATTTTTTAATTAAGATGACTAAACCAGACTAAACAATATAATAAAGGAGCTTATTTATTATTCAACTAAACCATAAGTTCAATCACAGCTCTATTTCATAAATATCAGACTTCAAACATTGCCATCTGCAACTGCTACCACAACCCAAGTAATTCGATTGTGCATGAAAGTCTTTAGCGGAACTTTGTGCGGTTGTATATACTTGTTTAATTTTTATAAAAATGTAAAATCGTAAATAGGTTTTCAAATTCTAGGGGGGCTAAATTTTTTCTGGGGTCCTAAAGCCTCCCCAGAGGCCTTCCTACGCTTATGGCCCCCATATAAACCGATCCCCCGATTTTGCTTGAGGAGCCTCTAAAAGAAGCAAATTTCATCCGATCCGGCTGAAATTTTGGTACATGGTGTAAGTATATGGTCTCTAAATGACAATGCAAAAAATGGTCCACATCGTCCATAATTATAATATAGCCCCATTATAAACCGATCACCAGATTGTTGACCTCCGGAGCCTTCTTGAAGAGCAAAATTCATCCGATTCGGTTGAAATTTGGTAGCGTGATGTTAGTATAATGGTATCCAAACAACCATGCATGAATTGGTTCATATCAGTTCATATTTATATATAGCCCCCATATAAACCGATCCCCAGATTTGACCTCCGGTGCCTTTTGGAGAAGCAAAATTCATTCGATCTGGTTGAAATTTGGTACGTTGTTGTTGTATATGATATTTAACAGCCATGCCAAAAGTTGTCCATATCAGTCCATAATCATATATAGCCCCCATCGATCGATCCCCAATCACACAAAACTTGGTCCATATAAAGTTCGTAATTGTATATAGACCCCATATAAGCGACCCCCATATTTCAATTCGGGCTCTCTACCACGTATAGACTAACTCGCAATTTAGAAAACGATGTTAAGAAATTTTAGGGTACCACAACCCAAGTAATTCGATTGTGGATGACAGTCTTTCGTAGAAGTTTCTACGCAATCCATGGTGAAGGGTACAATAAGATTCGGCCTGGCCGAACTTACGACCGTATATACTTGTTAAATTGATTCAAATAAAATTTTAATTGATATTGATTGCAAAACTCAATTAATTATACCCTCCACCATAGGATGGGGGGATACTAACTTTGTCATTCCGTTTGTAACACATCGAAGTATTGTTCTAAGACCCCATAGTGTAATAAAGGGTAATTTGTTAAGAGCTTGATAACTTTTTTTTAAAAAAAAAACGCATAAAATTTGCAAAATCTCATCGGTTCTTTATTTGAAACGTTAGATTGGTCCATGACATTTATTTTTGAAAGATAATTTCATCTTAACGTGTTGACCGCGGCTGCGTCTTAGGTGGTCCATGTCCGAAAGTCCAATTTGGGCAACTTTTTCGAGCATTTCGGCCGGAATAGCCCGAATTTCTTCGAAATGTGTCTTCCAAAGCTGGAATAGTTGCTGCTTATTTCTGGTAGACTTTAGACTTGAACGTAGCCCCACCAAAATAGTCTAAAGGCGTCAAATCGCATGATTCTTTGGTGGCCAACTACGCGTCCATTTCTTGAGATGAATTGTTCCCGAAGTTTTCCCTCAAAATGGCCATAGAATCGCGAGCTGTGTGGCATGTAGCGCCATCCTTGTTGAAACGCCATGTCAACCAAGTTCAGTTCTTCCATTTTTGGCAACAAAAAGTTTGTTAGCATCGAGACGATAGCGATCGCCATTCACCGTAACGTTGCGTCAACAGCATCTGGAAAAAATACGCGTCCAATGATTCCACCAGCGTACAAACCACACCAAACAGTGCATTTTTCGGGATGCAATGGGCAGTTCTTGAACGGCTTCTGGTTGCTCTCACTCCAAATGCGGCAATTTTGCTTATTTACGTAGCCATTCAACCAGAAAGAGCCTCATCGCTGAACAAAATTTGTCGCTAAAAAAAGCGGATTTTCTGCCAACTTTTCTAGGGCCCATTCACGTGAAAATTCGACGTTGTGGGCAGATCGTTCGGCTTCAGTTCTTGCACGAGCTGTATTTATACGGTTTTACACCCAAGATCTTTGCGTAAAATTCTTCCATGTGGTCGAATAACACAAACCCAATTGCTGCGAACTGGCACGAGTGAATCGATTTCACGTGTTCTTTCAGCAACACTCTCAGAAAACTAGACGCAATATTCTCTTCTGTACGCACTGTACGCATTCGTGGTGGTTGGTTTTAGATGTCCAATAAAGTAAACTGAGTGCAAACTTGGTCACAATCGCATTAATTGTTTGCTCACTTGGTCGAGTTAATGTAGACCATAAATCGGACGTAAAGCGGCGAAACACATTTCGAACCGAACAGCTGATTTTTGGTCAATAAAATTCAATGATTTGCAGCGTTGCTCGTTACGTAAGTCCTTATTCATAATGACAAATGTCAAGAGATACTGAGCAATCTTTCTCTGTGACACCGGATGTCTGAAATCCACACGTGATCTGTCAAATACTAATGCAATGAAAATCTCTAACCTCAAAAGAATACCTTTAATATGATATTTAACAGCCATTGCCAAAGATGTCCGATATCAGTCCATAATCGATATATAGCCCCCATCGTCTGTATCTCAATCACACAAAAACTTGGTCCATTATAAATGTTCCGTAATTGTAATATAGACCCATATAAGCGACCCCCATATTTCAATTCGTAGCTCTCTACCACGTAATAACCAACTCGCAATTTAAAAAAGCATGTAAAGAAGTTTTAAGGTATCACCACCCAAGTAATCGATTGGTGGATGGACAGTCTTTCGGATAAGTTTCTACGCAATCCATGGTGGAGGGTACATAAGATTCGGCCTGGCCGAACTTACGACCGTATATAATTTCTTGTTAAATTTGTTCAAATAAAATTTTAATTGATATTGATTCAAAATCAATCAATTAATTATACTCCTCCACATAGGAGGGGGATACTAACTTTGTCAATCTCGTTAAAACCATCTGAATATTGTTCTAAGAAACCCCTAGTGTATAGTACATAGTATCTGGGTCGTGGTGAAATACTGAGTCCCGATCTAAGCATGTCGCCGTCTGTTGAAATCACACTAACTTCCGAACGAAACAAGCTATCGACTTGAAACTTGGTAAAGTAGTTGTTATTGATGTAGTGTCGAATGGTATTGCAAATGGCCCAATATTGGACCACTTTTACGTATAGCCCCATATAAACGACGCTCAACATTTGGCTTGCGGAGCCCTTAGAGAGAGCAAATTTCATCCGATTTCGTTTGGAATTTGGTATCGTGTGTTAATATGTCCATATTGGTTCATAATATATATAGCCCCATTTAACTGATCAAACAGATTTGACCTCATAGCATCTTGGAGGACGAAATTCACCCGTCCGGTTGAAATTTGGACTGTGTTAATACATAGTCTCTAAACTATGCAATATATTGGCATTCGTCGGTCCATAATTAAGTAATAGCCCCCATATATAATTGACTCACCAGATTATGACCTCCGGAACCTCTTGGATGAGCCAAAATTTATTAGATTCGTTGTGAAATTTTGGTACATTGGCGCTAGTATAGTGGTCGCTAACGAACCTGCTAAAGATCGGTCATTATCGGGTCATTAAGTTAATATAGCCGATTCCCCATTGACATAGAAAATGTGTCCATACGCCAAAAATAATCTACCAAACTTTCATTTCGTATATATAATTTGTGTCAACATTTTATACTTATAGAAAATTTGTCAAAATTTTTAGTTCTATAAAAATTTCGTTAAGATTTTATTGTTTATGAAAATGTTGTCAACATTTATTTCTATAGAAAATTTTGTCAAAATTTTATTTCTACAGAAAGTTGCCAAAATTTTATTTCTATAGAAAATTTTGTCACAATTTTATTTCTATAGAAAATTTTGTCACAATTTTATTTCTACAGAAAAGTTTGTCAAAATTTTATTTCTATAGAAAATTTTGTCAAAATTTTATTTCTATAGAAAATTTTGTCAAAATTTTATTTCTATAGGAAAATTGTCAAATTTTTATTTCTATAGAAAAAGTTTGTCAAAAATTTATTTCTATCGCAAGTTGTCAAGATTTTTGTTTTCTACAGAAAAGTTTGTCAAAATTTTATTTCTATAGAAAAGTTTTTCAAAATTGTATTTCTATAGAAAATATTGTTAAAATTGTATTTCTATAGAAAATATTGTTTAAATTGTATTTCTATAGAAAAGTTTGTCAAAATTTTATTTCTATAGAAAAGTTTGTCAAGATTTTGTTTCTATAGAAAATTTTGTTAAAATTTTATTTCTATAAAAAAGTTGTCAATGATTTTGTTCTATAGAAAATTTTGTTAAATTTTATCTATAGAATATTTTGTAAAATTTATTTTGTTAGTTCGGCTTGAGGTCATATAAATAAAAACAGATGTTGTTGGTTTTGTTGAGTTGTATTATTATTTAAAATATTTCGAAACATCTCCGATGTTCGTCTTCTGGTGTTGGTGTTCGGTCGAATCTGGAATTTAACCCAGGACCATTTGTATGCAAATCGAGCGTATGCCACCTCGCATTCGGACTATTATGGCTACACATTCGGCTGTAAATTTAAACCTATGATTATGTATGAATTATGCAGACCTCATTCTTGGTACGCTAAACACTGTGTTTTACTCCTCACGACCTGGGTCATAGAAAAGAGAACCGCCAAACTCTTTGATAGGAGAAAAGTTTCCCCTTAGCTCCCGTGGGTTATGATGTGGGAAATGTTTTACGTTGTTCCCATTTTTTTGCGTAAAATAGCTTTACCCACAGATATTCACAAAATGCTACATCGAATCGAAATATCCTTAATACAATATGGGTCACTTGGGATATAAACAATAACAATAACAACAACGACAATAACAATAACAAAAATAAACCGAGAGAGGACTTTTGTGTAAGTCACCATGGCTACTAACAATTGAAAGTAGTCAATGAGGCTAGTAAAGATGGGTGACTGGTTGGCTGGCTGGCTGGCATAAATGTCCAGTCCAACTGAACTAAAGAAATCCCCTTAAGAAATCAGTTGCCGTAAAGGAAAACTGAGAAATGAAATATAAAATCGTCATCGAAAATAGCAAACAATGGCCCTTGTGTATTAAATTTAATAATATTGAACGATTTACAACAACAACAACACGATAACATGTATTACACCAACAACAATAGCATCACCAAATACACAATGCCACGTTAACAACAGCAACAAGCAAATATTGTCCAAATTGTTGAAAGGAAATCATTAAAGTTTGATGTTGTTGTTGCTGTCACTGCTGCTGTTGCTATTGCTGTCGCTGCTGCAAAGTTAAGTCCTTTTTGGTAAGCTGGAAGAACATTTTCAAGGAGGCACAAAGTTATGAAGGACCATTAGGTCACATGAAGTGTTTAACAAATACTTGGTATTAAGTGGATGGGAATGTACTTGCTCGTCCAAACATGGCTGGTTTGGCTGGTGTCCAGGTAAGGGATTTCATTCCAAATACACCGGATATTTGTGGAATGTTATACACACACACACACAGATACTTATAAACCCCTTATTGATACATAAACAAACACACATACACAAACGCATACATCCTCTTCTATAGGAATTGAAATTTTTCAGGTGAAATAATCTCCTTTGTTCGAAGAACAATAGAAAACATTTCCAAAAGGATTTCCTTTCATTCGCTGGACTTTGCTTTGAGCCTTTCCAAGAGCAAATGAAGACTTAATAGAAGAAGCAATAATATTGGATTTATTAAAATGTTTGTAGTTTTACAAGAGCATACAAAAAATGTGAATACCAACATTGGAATTTCTAAAGGGTCTTTTAAGGATAACTGTAAATAGTGTAGTAAAATGAAAACACCTTCATAAATTTGTGGAAATTAAATAAGGAAGAGTAGGGGTAGTCGTTTGGTTTCCGTTTTTTTTTTTTTTTTTTTGTAATTCTCCGAGAAGAGGGTCATTTGGGTGCAATTTTGTAGCGGTAATCGGTGGTGCTAAAGGTATGAGCTGGTTAGTTGGTCAAATTACCCGCAATATTACCTGATTTTGTACAAAGTCTTATTGCGGTTGCGTAGTTAGGTAGTAGTGGAGCCCAATATTTCGAGACTAACGTACAGACTCATTGCAGTCCATTGTGTGCCACAATGGTTGGACTTCTCGTCTTATCACTGTGATAGCTGCCCCATTCTTAGGTGTTAAAGCTCAATGACAAGGGACATCCCCTTCCTCGACGTCCGAGCGGCGTGTCCAACTTCAGGGAAACCCACTCAAGAGAAGGCTTTGAAACACTAGAAAGTGCACCAGCATTTTTTACTTTGAGGGGAAATCCACAGTCTAGAAAAACTTCTTTGTGTTGGTAGTCCGAAATGGGTTTTACCACGACACCTTGTATGCAAGGCGGCAAAATGCTTAACCCTGGAACCCACGGTGGCTCCCCTTTGCGGTTTAAGCAGACCAGTCAGGGGAAAATTCCCATCCAAACAGCTAGAGATATATATACAGAGAGCCTCCTTCGAATGACTGAGAAATGGCGAAAGATAATGGTCTTGGGGATAAATCTGCAAAGACAGATCTAGTACATGTACTGCAAAGTAATCGCAAAACTCCCGCACCGGTTAAGGCCCATTTCCTTAGGGGGGTATTGAAATTCCTTTTTAGTGAGTGTGCAAAATACCTGGCGTTAGTTGGACAGGAAGCTTGAAT
>PGFW01063586.1:3236-17769 GCA_003123925.1 Haematobia irritans | reverse complement strand
ATATCGCCCAATTTTTTGCATGGCTGTACTTGAGGCATGATTATTAACAACTGAAGCTACCAAATTTCAGCTGGCATACAGATAAATTCCTGGTAACTTTCCACACCAGGCCCCCTCCGACCAGTCAAATCGTGATCCGGTTTACTATGGAGGTCACCTATTATATATCCTTTAAGGGACGGCGATACTGGGACCACTTATTTTTTGCATGGTTAGTTAGAAGCCATATCACTAAGACACCATGTACCCAAATATCCAGCGCCGAGGATCGGCTATGAAATTTTTTCTCTAGAGGCTCTCGCAAGCCACATCGTGGGTATGCTTATATATGGGCGGCATACTATATTATGGACCGAATGTAGACCAATCTTATTTGTACCTGTGTTGTTAGCCATAGATCCATATACTAACACCATTGTACAAATTTCAGCCGATCGGATGAAAATTGTTTCTTAGAGGCCCTGCAAGCCAAATTCGATGGATCCGGTTTAATGACGGCTATATATAAAAATTATTGGACCACGATATGGAACCAATTTTCCCCATGGTTGTTAGAGGACATATTTACTAACACCATGTAGCCAAAAAATTTCAGCCGGATCGGGATGAAAATTGTTTCTTTAGAAGCTCTGCAAGCCAAATCGAGGGATCGGTTTTTATCATGAGGGCTATATATAATATGGACCGAATGGGATCGCAATTTTCTGCATAGGGTCTATTAGAAGACCTAATACATAACACCATGTACAATTTTTCAGCCGATCGGAATCAGAATTTGGCTTACTTTAGAGACATCGCAGCCCAATTTAATGGGGGGAATCGTTATATGGAGAGGCCTATACGCCCTAAAAAGTGGACCGATCCATGAGCCATTTTGCATACACCCATCCGACCTACACAATAACACTACTAGTGGCCAAGTTCAAGTCGATAGCTTGTTCGCGTAATCGGAAGATTAGGGCGTGATTTCAACAGTTACGCGACAGACGGACGGACAATGCTCAGACTTCACGCCAACGCACCATAGATAAATAATAATACTTCTATGGGGCTCTTGAGCATATATTTCGATGTGTTACCAACGGAATTGACAAAGTTAAATATATCCCCCCCAATCCTATTGCCGTCGGGAGGTACTAAACCAAAGAGAAGTACTCATACTCCTGAGAAATTTTTCAAGTTCTCCAGCTTTTTGAAACAGACTAACGGAAAATTGAACGCCAAAACTGAAAAACATTTTGAAACATTTCATATACTGAGACAGGAGAATATCAGTTTTGTGTGTTGTCATCAACTTAGATCTAGCAATTCATCCACAGCCACCACAACAGGTATAGAGTAATGAAGTTGGACGTTACAGTAACACATGGCGATTATCGCTCGCTTTATTAACCATACATCCATATTCTGGAGATTGTTGTTAACTCCACCATAATTTGGTCTCTATATAGTCTTGTGTCGTATTTTAATCTGATTGGACCTGACATTAAATGGTGAGTCGTACAGTACCCTTAAAAATTTAAAATTAGGGTTCTTATAGGACATATGAAAACACATATGGCAAAATTAGAATATTTATATCGGGTCTATTTTTGGAAGCACTTACACACTGGTTCAAAATTACAATTGGAATACTGGTTAAAATGCAGAATTAGGGTACCTACTGAGTCCGACTCCGGGAAGTCGAGAGTCGAGGTTCATTCAGACCTGGAGGCTCCGCAGCTCGAGCCGAGTACTCTACGCAAAATTTAACATTCCGACCTCCCACCTGCACGACAGAGAACGGAATATGATCACCCTCAACATGTTCAAGAGCAAAAATGTTATTACTTTGTAATGAGTGACCATGTAACACTGTTGTCACTAAACTGTTAATCTTTCTCGTCATATTAACCTGCATTGCCAAAAATCAAATACATGATTTCCGAGAAAATAAATGGTTGCAACTATGTTACATCTCACCACCCCCATAAAATAACATTAGTTGACGCTCTTAACATGTTTGAGTGAATTCCTTCTCTGGGTGTGGGAATATCAGGGACATACCAGACATTTGTCATTCCCATTCGCTACCTTCACAGCAATTGGTCTTAAATCTCAGTAAGCCGCTCATTTCAATTATAGTTACTACATTCCATAATCGCTGTATTTTTTTCTACATTAACACAATTGGGAATATAACTTTGTATGCCTACGCCCAAACAAAAGTTACACACGGATCTAAAGTATTTAACTTCTTCCTAAATGAAAAAAAGACCTTCATGGGACCTAACATTGAATATACCTCAAACCACAATAGGTTTTACTTGGATGTTCTGCACTGCACTTTAGGATTACGCACTAGGTTCTGAGGTAGCGCTCTCTTTAAATTAAAAGTTTAAGTTTCTACTCTAGCTTCGTTGCTAAATTTTACGTAACTACGAAGTAAAGCCGTTGGCCTACTGGACCCATAGGACTACAATCTGCGTCGCAGGCTATTATATGGGAGCTATATCTAATCGACCGATTTCAACCAAATTCTGGTACGTTAAATATGCCGTACCGAATGTTAAATGTCTACTCCCCTGTCAAAAACTTTCACCGTAATCTCAAGGAACAAAAGAGCTGGCTTCTGGTGCCATAATGGGATGAAAATCGGCGAAAAGCTGTCATATGGGACTAATATCTAAACTGAACGCGGGATTCTTGAACTGAATATTACTGCGCAAAATTTACGAAGAACTCATAAAATATCAATTATCCGAAAGTGGAAAGAAGATCGTCGATAAAGACGTCAAATCCATTATGACCAGATCTTCGGCAATTATAAAAATAATATATGGCATCTATATCCTAAATGTTCGATACGGATTTTACCAAAAATCACAAGCGATTGTCTTTTGTCAAATAAAACGCACCGACTGTGCCAAATTTATGAGGACTGATGGGCTTAAACTGCGACTGTACTTTTGTACACGCAAATAATGACAGGTCACGACTGACCAGACCGGTCGCGACAGAACGAAGACAGAGCAGATAGACGCGAAATCATCTTCAAACTACCGCGACTGCAGCCAATTATATATAATGGGGCTATCCAGACTCTCTTCTTATGGCATACAAATACAAATGCACAAACTTATTATACACTGTACCACAGTAGTGGTGAAAGTTGGTTACCTATCCTGATAAAAATAAAAAGTGAATATTTGGAAACACATTTTTGTTTTTTTTTTGAGTTAACCTCCCCTAAAAAAATGCAAAAGGAATCCAAAAATGACATACTTCCTCCCGCTATCGTCAAAATTCATTGAGACTGTCCAAGTTTGCATTACTTCCAGCCCCCAAGAACGCACAAAATTGGGAGATCCAAAAGTACATCTTGTGAAAGACCTACTTTTTGCTGGGTTTAAACAGCAAAAATGGCATAAATCTTCAAATAAGCTCGTATTTTATTATATTGACAAGAGTTTTTATAGCTAAAATTTAAGAGGATTTAATGTTTCAAGTTAATTAAGAATTGAATATCTTTAAATCAAAAATGTGTGCTATACTTTAACAAAAAATTGGGCCTTATGTATACAGACTATTATAAAGGAAAGGACACAAATTTTTCCCAAAATTTGTGTTCCAAAATTAATAAAAAAAAAAATTTCTGAAGCAATGCTGTCATTTATAATAAACATTCTCATATAATTAAAGAAATGTTTCTATATTTCCGTGTGAAATTGGCCACTCCTGAGGGAAATTAAAGATTGCCTTATATTTACGATACCATGTAAATAAATTTTTTCAGTACATAGAGGATCAATAAAATAAAAATTTGATATAGATGTCATTTATGGGATTCTCATTTCTTTTCTTGCGGTAATACGAATATCGTATAATAATCTACAAAGTAAAAAATATTTTTGGCTTAATTATTAATCGTTTTATCTTTAATCTTAAGATTCATTATACTCAGGTTAATCTTAAGACGAAATCTTTACTGTAAGGAAAACTTTCCTTCACTTCACTTCACTTCAAAGGACAAACGACATTAACAGATCGTAATAGACGTCAATTTCCAAGATCGTGTCCTATAATTTAATGAAAAAAACTTTTGACATCAAAGATTATAAACATTCTTTAATATTATTAAAGAACTTTTGTTATTATGGATGGGTTTAAAAAGAACTGTCCTAACAATGTAGGTCCGCAGAAAAAAAAAGGTAGGAAGAACGGTGTGCCGGAAAACGTTTTCTTTTGTTAACGAGCCACCGTGGTGGCAATGGTTATGCAATGCCGCGCCTTTGCATACACAAGGTCGTGGATCGATTTCCTGCGTACGACCGAACACCAAAAAAGTTTTCAAGCGGAGTTATCGCCACCTCAGTAATGCTGGTGGAACATCGAGGGTTCGAAAGCTTCGAGAGTGCAATGTGGAACGCCGTTCGGACTCGCTATAAAAAAGAGGTCCCGCTTATCATTGAAAGCTTAACATGGAATCGGGGCAGTCACTCAGTGATTAAGAGAGAAGTTCACCAAATGTGGTAGTCAACAAGTGACTGAATAGTCCTAAGTGAGCGCTGACACCATCGGCTCCACATAAACCTAACCTAACCTAACCTTGTTATGAGTTTTTTTGAAATTGCTTCGAAAATTTTAGGCTTGTTATCACCCAAAAAATTTCGTTGTTACAAAATTTTTTATTTTTTCAATAAAAAAAAAGTTTTTTTTGTAAAACAAACACCACTAGTTCCATTTTCGTTTTATCAAACGTTGTTTTCAGACTTTAGGTCTTTAATAGACACATTTTACAGTTCAAAACATTTAATTTTATAGTACAATGTAATGGTTGAAAAAAGAAAAGCAAAAAAAACTTTGGTCGAAGCAGAAGATCGAACCCACGACCCGTTGACATGCAAGTCGGACGATAGCTAGACACTGCTCCAACGGTGCGAACTAAATATTTGTGTTCTGTTAAATAATACTTTTTGGTTTATGTCGGTTCGTGGCAGGCCGCAAGCTTATGCTATAAATATATACTTTATATGGATATTTTAATCTATTGATGAACCATAACAGGCTACATAGCTCAGTGTTAGGGCGTGTGTGGCTTTACAAAGTGCATGGTCCCGGCGGTTCGATTCTGTCGTCGCAGGCGCGAAATGGTAAAGAAAAATAATTAAAAAATTAGTAAATTCATATAAATTCTTCTACATTGCTGGATCGTACAGGAAAAGATGTTAAGAACTAAAAAAACCTCCGTTGGATGTTGAAGAAAAATGTGAGGGAAAAATGCCAAATTATTGTAGAAAAACAATGTTTTTTGATTTTGTCTTTATGAATTGGTTTTTATCAGTGCCTGGAAAAGAAGGAAACGTTTATCACAAAAAGTATATACTTTTCTTTCGCAAATACGAAGCTTTCCGCCTAGCAAAAAGGGAATGGTGGGGTCGTGTGCCCAGCGAAAGTGTGAAAGGTGAGGAAGTGTGCGAACTCTATGTTTGTCTAAAACGGTTCGTTTGGGCAGGAAAGAGATTATTGTTTTGTTGCGTGTATAGTGACAGGCCGGGGCGGGCCGAGATCTTAGGTACAGGGGTGGGCACCACCTATGAATAAATATATTTTAAATAGTTTCCTTTGAAACTTCAAGGAAGGTTTGATGACAGATATTCACACTCCAAAGATTTTTAGCCGCCTGGAACACTCAATAAAAAAGTTTACTTGGAATCCAACAGAGATGTGTTGACCTCCTTTCAGGAATTATGTGGATTGAGTTCCGGAGCACACAAAAGAATGTGGCTTTGCAGTTAAAATAAAAGGACAAGTTTTTGGATGTGTAGGGACGCGTCGCGTGGGGGCTTAAATATCTGACGCGATCGATAAAATTAAAATTGGATACAGATCTCATTCAAGGGTCGAAATTTTTAATTCTCCTCAGGTTTGGCGTATAGTTAATGGAAGAGGGGGTGTTCATGTACAGAAGACAAATTCCAGTTTCAAAATCCAAAAGTTATGCAACACATACCTTTATAAGTAAAGACTGTTTTCCTTAAGCTGTCAATAATATTAGGCTAAGACTTATATTAAATGGGTTTGCGATCTTGGTTTAAGTTTTTTGCATTCAGAAAACAGTTTATTATTTAATAGGTACTTGGCATAATTTGGATTTTGAAACTGGAATTTGTTGTGGTACATGAAAGCACCTCTTATTAATATACCGAAAAACTGAGAATAAAAATTTTGTCGGTGAATGAGATCTGTATCCAATTTTTGTTTATCGATCCGCTAGATTTTAAGCCAGGGAGTGGTCCCTAAAAAGATTCTTTATGTTTAATGAAGCCACATTTTGGCTCGTGAATCAATACCAAAATCCTGAAAGGAAGAGTCAAGAATCGTTGTGATCACGTAAACTTTTTTTGTGTTTTAGTGGTTGTAAAAATCCTTGGGTGAATATCTGTCATTCAATACCTCCTTGAAGTTTTCAAAGGAAACTATAATATTTTTTACATGTGGTGGGTACCTAAGATTCGCCCGGCCGGCTGTATATACACGCAAAAAAAATAATTCTTCTCCCAGAACGAAGTTTTAGACAAACAAAGTTCGTTCTCATCTGGGCTTTTCGCTGTAAAAGGAAGTGTATTTGGAAGAAAGAGTATATACTTTTTTGTGATAAACGTTTATTCTTTCCAGTGAATGTAAAAAGCAATTTTCATAAAGACAGAACTCAAAAAAAAAGCATTGTTTCTACTATTGCATTTTCCGGCTCATCATTTTATCAAACATCCACGAGGTTTTTTTAAGTTCTTTAAGGGCATGTTTTCCTGTAAATACAGCAAATGTAGAGCAGAAATTATATGAATTTATAATTTTTTTAATGTTTTTTTTACCTTTCGCCTGGGACGAAGAATCGAACGGCGCGGACCAGTGCACGTTGTAAGCCAAACACACTAAACACTGAGCTATGTCACCTGTTATTGGTCATGGCAATTAGATAATATCCAGAATAAGGTTATATTTGTAAGCATAGCTTGCGGCGCCCCCGAAACCGAATAAACAGAGTCTTATTTAACAGAAACAAATATTTAAATTCGCACCGGGGAGCAAAGTGTTGCTACGCTCGACCTTTGCATGTCAAGGGTCGTGGTTGATCTCTGCTTCGACCAAAGTTTTTTGTTTTTTTTCAACATTGACATTGTACTATAGTTAAATTGAACTGTAAATTGTCTTATAAGACCTAAAGTCCTGAAAAGAACAGTTTGATATAAACGAAAATGGACCTGTGGTGTTTTTAAAATAAGCTTTGTTTTATTGAAAAAAATAAAAAAATTGTAAGCAAACGAATTTTTTGGTGATAAAAAGTAAAAATTTTGCGAAGGCAATTCAAGAAACTCTCAACATAGGTTAGGTTAGGGTTCAGGTATGGTGGGGCAGCCGATGTGTCAGGCTCACTTGTAGAACTTATTACAGGGGTCGCATTGTGATACCACATTGGTGAACTTCTCTCTATCAACTGAGTGCGTGCCCGATTCATCGTAAGGCTCAATGAATGAAGGGACCTCGTTTTTATAGCCGAGTCCGAACGGCGTTCAGCATTGCAGTGAACCACTTAGAGAAGCTTTGAAACCCTCAGGATAATGTCACGCAGCATGTACTGAGGTGGTAGTAATCCCACGCCTGAAAAACTTTGTTGTGTTCGGTCGTAGGCAGGAATCGATCCCACGCCCTGTGCTGTATCAAGGCGGGCATGACTAACCCATCTGGCTCCACGGCGTGAGCTCTATACTAAAGAAACATCGTTGTTGTGCGGGTGAGAAGGAGGGGTCGCGTTTTCGCATAGGAAGCGCATTGTTTTCTTTGCAGTGTAGCTTGTTGGAAAGTTCTTTTTACCATCCAGTAATAACAAAGTTCTTTAATAATAATTAAAAGACATGTTTAATAATCCTTGATTTCAAAAGTTTTTTCATTAATTAGGAACACGAATCTTGGAAAATTGACGTTGGCTCTGTTAATGTCGTTTGTCTTTGAAGTGAAGGAAGTGAAAGAAAGTTTTACCTTACAGTAAAGAAAAACGTTCGTCTTAAGATTAACTGATACATTGAATCTTAAGATTAAAGATAAAAACGATTCAATAATTAAGAAAATATTTTTTACTTTGTAGATTTATATACCGATATTAGTATACCGCAAAAAGAGAATGAGAATCCCATAAATGACATCTATATCAAAATTTTTATTTTATTGATCCTATACTGAAAAAATTTATTTACATGGTATTAAATATAAGGCAATCTTAATTTTAGAGTGCGCAATTTACACAATATTATAGAAACATTTCTTTAAAATAATGAAATTTTTATTAAAAGAAATTTCATTGCTTCAAAAATTTTTTTTTTATTAAATTTTGGACACAAATTTTGGAAAATTTTGTCCTTCCTTTAAAAGTCGTTGAACTAAGGCCAATTTTTTCTTAATATAGCACACATTTTTGATTTAAAGATATCATTCTTAAATTAACTGAAACATTAAATCTTTAAATTTAGTATAAAAACTCTTCAAATATAATAAAATAAGACTTATTTTGAAGATTTTGCATTTTTGGTTTAAAACCCAGCAAAAAGAGCTTTCACAAATGTACTTTGGATCACAATTGTTGGGGTCTGGAAGTAATGCAAACTTGGACCATCTCCAATGAATTTTACATAGGACGAAAAGTATTCCATTTTTGGATCCTTTGCATTTCTTTAGAAGTTAACTAAAAAAAAAACAAAAAAGTTTTCCAATTTCACTTTTTATTTTTATCAGTATTTATACCCTTCACCACTACTGTGGTACAGGGTATAATAAGTTTGTGCATTTGTATGTAATGCCAAAAAGGAAGAGTCTGATACCCATCATTTAGTATATAAATTCTGAGTCGATTTAGTGATGTCCGTCTATCTGTCTGTCTGTCTGTCTGTCCGACCGTCTGTCTGTCTGTTCATGTATTTGCGTGTACAAAGTACAGGTCGCAGTTTAAGCCCGATCGTCCTCAATATTGGGCACAGGTCCGTTTTTATTTGACAAAGACAATTCGCTAATTGATTTGGAAAAAAATCCGTTCAAATTAGATATAGATGCCATATATATTTATAACCGAACTGGTCATAAATGACGTATTTATCGACCGATCTTCTTTCACTTTCGTATAATTGAATATTTTATGAGTCTCGTAAATTTTGCAGAATATCAGTCAAATCGCTTCAGTTTTAGATATAGCTCCCATATACAGCTTCGCCTGATTTTCACATCCTATGCCCCAGAAGCCAGTCTTTGTTCCGAAGTTACGTGAAATTTTGCAGCAGGGATAGAATGTAACATTTCGTACGCATATTTTAACGTACCGAATTTGGTTTGAAATCGGTTCAGATTTAGATATAGCTCCCATATATAGCCTTCGCCCGATTTATACTCCTATGGTCCCAGACGCCAACGGTTTACTCCGAGTTACGTAAAATTATGCACAAGTAGTAGAACTTAACTTTATTTTAAAGAAACCGCTACCTCAGAACCAGTACTAAAATCCTTAAAGGCAGGTCAAAATCATCCAAGTAAACCTATTTTGTTTGAGTGTATATTCAAACTATGTTAGGGTCCAGAATAATGTATTTTTTTTCATTAGGAGAAGTAAAAATCTTTAGATCCGTGTAAACTTTTGTTGGGCGTAGGCATACAAACGCTTATATTCCCAATGTGTAATGCAGAAAAAAATACAGCGAATGGTATAACTAAATGAAATGACCTTACTAATTTTAAACCAATTGCTTGTAGAAGTAGCGAAGGGAATGACAAAGTCTGTATACCCCTTATCCCACACCCAGAGAAGGAATATGATCACCTCAAACATGTTTTAAGAGCAAAATGTTATTTTTGGGTGGTGACCATGTAACATAGTTTTCGCAACCATGTTTATTTTCTCGGTAAATCATGTATTTGATTTGGCAAGTCAGGTTATTTATTTGACGAGAAAATAAACATTTTTAGTGACAAACATGTTACATGGTCACCAATACAAAAATAACATTTTGCTCTTGAAACATGTTTGAGGTGATCATATTCCTTCTCTGCGTGCAGGGCTGTGGAATCGAGTAAATTTTGCGAGTACTCCGGCTCCGACTGCGACTCCAGGGTTTCTTATTAACCTCGACTCGCGACTCCGGAGTCGACTCCAGGTAGTGTACCTAAATCTCATTTTTAACAGTATTCCAATTGTAATTTTAAGGTGTAGTGTTCCAAAAATAGACCGATATAAGTATTCTATTTTGCCATATGTGTTTATATGTCCTAAAGAACCCTAATTTTAAATTTTTAGGGATGTACAGAACTCTACATTTTAATGTCAGGCCAATCAATTAAAATACGACACAAGACTATATAGAGACCAAAATATGGGTAGATAACAACAATCTCCAGAATATGGATGTATGTTAATAAAGGAGCGATATCGCCCATGGTTACTTAACTCAACTTCTTACTCTACTACCTGTGGGTGGCCTGTGGAGAATTGCTAGTATCAAGTTGATGACAACACAAAACTATATTTCCTTTGATATGAAATGTTCAAATGTTTTTCAAGTTTTTTGCTTCAATTTTCCTTAGTTTGTTTCAAAAAAGCTGAGAACTTGAAAAATTTCTCAAGTATTGACTTCTCTTTTTTATACCCTCCACCATAGGATGGGGGGTATATTAACTTTGTCATTCCGTTTGTAACACATCGAAATATTGCTCTAAGACCCCATAAAGTATATATTCTAGGTCGTGGTGAAATTCTGATCATGTCGCGTCCGCGTCCGTCCGTCTGTTGAAATCACGCTAACTTCCGAACGAAACAAGCTATCGACTTGAAACTTGCAACTAGTAGTTTGTTATTGATGTAGGTCGGATGGTATTGCAAATGGCCATATCGGTCCACTTTTAACGTATAGCCCCATAATAAAACGACCCCCAAAATTGGCTTGCGAGGCCTTAAGAGAAAGCAAATTTGAATCCGAATCCGGCTGAAATTGGTACATGGTGTTAGTATATGGTCTCTAATAACCATGGCAAAAATTGGTCCACATCGGTCCATATATATATAGCCCTCATATTAAACCGATCCCTCGATTGGCTTGCAGAGGCTTCTAATAAGAAACAATTTTTCATCCGATCCGGCTGAAATTTGGTAGCATGGTGTTAGTATATGGTCTCTAACAACCATGGAAAATTGGTCCATAATGCGTCCATAATTATATATAGCCCTCATATAAACCGATCCATCTCGATTTGGCTGCCATGAGCCTCCTAAATAGAAACAATTTTCATCCGATCCGGCTTGAAATTTGGTAGCATGGTGTTAGTATAATGGTGCTCTAACAACGCATACAAGAAGTTGTTCCCCTACATCGGTCCATAATTTATATATACCCCTATATAAACCTGATAGACCCAATGTGGCTTGCAGAGCCTCTAAAGAGTAAATCAAATTTTCATGCCGATCGCGGCTGGAATTTGTAGATGGTGTTAAGTATCATGGCTTCTACAACCATGCAACAATTGGTGTCCAGATCGTCCATAATTATATATAGCCCCCATATAAACCGGATCAGTATTTGACCTTCGAGCCTGTTTGGAAGCACAAATTTATCTGATGCAGCTGAAATTGAGTACGGTCATGTTAATATATGGCTCTAAACCCATGCAAAAATGTCGATATTCGGTCATTATTATATATAGCCCCATAATAAACCGTTTCCCCGCATGATTGAACCTCCGGGAGCAGCCTTGGAAGAGCGAAAATTCTTCCCATTCGTGTGAAATTTGGTACGATGATGTTAGTTATAGGGTATCTAAACAAGCCAATGCAGGAATATGTTCCTAATCAGTCCAAGTAATTATATAAATGCTCCCATATATAAGCCGATCCCCAGATATTGACCTCCGTGCCTTTTGAGAAGCAAAAAATTCAATCTCCTGATCGTCTGATTGAAATTTGTACGTGGTGGCTAGTATATGAATATTTACACCATTGAAGTTAAATTTGCTGGATGAACAGTCTTTCGTAGAGTTTCTACGCATCCATGGTGGGAGGTACATAAGAATTCGCCTGGCCGAACTACGCCGTATATACTGTTTTGGGCGCTTCATGTGTGTATGCAGAAAAAACTCTACTTTTTTTGGCAAAAGTTTATTGATTGAGGGAAATCCACTTTGTAGCACCAAGTAAAGAGGAATTGGTTAGGCATTGAAGTAGAGAAGCGTGGCAACCAAGAAGAATCAAAGTTTTCCAATCAAACGTGGTTCAATGATTGAACATTTTGCTAAATCGTAAAAAAATTCAATAGTTTTTACACTAAAGCTATTTCACTAACCACCCGCCCTGTCCCCTTTAACCGGGTGGTGGTAGGAAATGAAAGAAACCAAAAAGGTTTCTTTGAAAATTGTTTCAGTCATGTGAAGGTGTTTGCTTGAGGGATCTTGGCGTGCTCGTGCATTGCACTTGGCGTTGGAAAATATTTTGCACGTAAGTTGTGTCATGAAAGAAGTAGTGGAAATGGAGTTTGGCATAACTGTTGGTATACTGTTTGGTTATAGTGACTCGCCTACCATGATGACAGAGATTGTTGCTAGATAAAGTGAAGTCGGATTTTTAGCGACGTTTCTAGCTGCGAAGATGGAATTTTTTTTGGAGGCATGGGATTTTTACAGAGTCTCGGTGTATTACTATCACTGAAGTTGGAGTGTAAGAGGTGCATATGTTGCCAAGGTGGTTATGAGAAGATGCAAATTATTTATATAAATTTTGAATTTCCACGAAAAATATATGCGAGGTTAAATTATAATAAAACCGGTGGGTAGGAGTATACCAAGGTTTTGTCATTCATTTATAGAGAATCGAAAGTATTTGTCACGATCAACATCAAAGTGATCACTAAAAAAAGGTTTAAGACCCCATAAAGTATATATATTCTGGGTCTGGTGAAATTCCTGAATCGATCTGAGCATGGGTCCGTCTGTTTGAAATCACGCAAACTTTCGAACAAACAAGCTATCGACTTGAAATTTTGTCACAAGTAAGTTGCTACTGATGTAGATCGAATGGTATTGGCAAATGGGCCATAATCGGTCCACTTTACGTATAAGCCCCCATATAACGGACACCCCGAAATTTGGCTTGCGAATTCCTCTACGAGAGAAGCAAATTTCAATTCGGCGTGTAATATTGCAATTTCTGAATCCGACTTAATTGTGGGTACATGGTGTTAGTAATGTGATTTAACAACAAGCAAAAAAATCTGTTCCACATCGGTCCACCACTCATATATATATATATAATATATATATATATATATATATATGATACTTATATATATATATATATATATATATATATATTGGTAATGTGTAGTTGCTTATCTTAAAATTCCTCCGTCCTATTTTTTGGCAGTTTATGTTTGTTTCATATATCCAGGCAATAAAACTAAGTAATATACGGCCGTAAGTTGGGCAGGCCGAATTCTTATGGTAGCGCCTCCAACCATGATTGCGTAGAAACTTCTAAGCGAAGACTGTCATCCAAACTATTCCCGTCACATGCTTGTTAAATATCACTATACTACACCACGTATCATATTCAACCAGATCGAATGAATTTTGCTTTCCAAAAGGCACCGGAGGTCAATCTGGGATCGGATTATATGGGAGCTATATATTATCTGGGACTGATAGGAACCAATTCCTGCATGGTTTGTTTGGATTACCCTATTACTTAACATCACGTACCAAATTTCAACCGAATGGGAAGAAATTTTGCTCTCTCAAGGTGCTCCGAGGTCAAAGTCTGGGGATCGTTATATGGACCGATGTAGACCAATTTTGTATGATTGTTAGAGACCATATACTAACCGCAATGTACCAAATTTCAGCCGGATATGGATAAATTTGCTTTTCTTAAGAGGCTCGCAAGGCCAAATCGGGGGATCCGGTTTATAGTGGGGGCTATATACTAAATATGGATCCGGATATCGACAATTTTTGCATGGTTTTGTTAGAGACCATATACTAACACGCATGTACCAAATTTCAGCTGGATCGGATGAAATTTTGCTTCTCTAAAGAGGCCGGCCAGCGCGAAATCGGGGGATCGGTTTATATGGGCTATTATATAATTATGGACCGCGATATGGCCCATTTGCAATACTATCTGACGCTACATCAAATAACAACTATTGTGCCAAGTTTCAAGGTCGATAGCTTGTTTCGTTTCGAGTTAGGCGTGATTTCAACAGACGTGACGCGACCATGCTCAGATGCCGACTCAGGAATTTCCCAACACGACACTGATATATATACTTTATGGGGTCTTAGAGCAATAATTTCGATGTGTGTAGCAAAGCGGAATGCAAAAGTTAATATACCCCGCATCCTGATGGTGGCAGGGTATAAAAAGCGTCTCCAAAAAAGTAGTAACATTTCTTGTTGATCGCGAGGTGGATCGCGTTAACAAACATGGATGCCGTTTTAACAAGCATGGATATCTGCTCTCAAACAAAAC
>PGFW01063583.1:0-12224 GCA_003123925.1 Haematobia irritans | reverse complement strand
TCCAAAATTAAAATCTCAATTACCATAAATCTTTTATTCTTAATTCTTAGTTTATCATATATAATTAAGTACTTGTGGTTCCACCTGTTTAGCAAAAACAAACTTCCGCTTCATATAAGCCAACAATGTAATTTATGAAAATATTTTCAGTCGAATAAATCTGAAACAATGAATGTGAAAATATTTGTGTGAACAAATAAAGCAAACACAAAAACAAAACACAAATAAACTTTCATATAAACCGATAAACAAAATAAATCAACTCGTATACGGCTAAATATTAAAAATTCAATAAACTATGGCTGCTACTTTGCAACATTGTAACACGGCCACAACGTCCTCATCACCTTTGAAATCGGCCAGCAGTACCTCACCAAATCCCCAGCTCAAACGTTTGGTCTATTCCAAATATCGTGAATTGTTAGGATCATATAATGATCAGGCCAATGCCTATATCGATACATTACCTTCATACATGGTGCAAAAAGATAATGGATTTAATTTGGACTCATCAAAATCATCTTCGAATAATAACAGCAACAAGCAGGGAGCCATCACTACCATTCATTTAACCTCATCGCCATCATCGTCGTCACCTACATCGTTTTCCCAGGGAGGTGGAAACAATGAATTGTAAGTGCGCAAAAATCTTATTTCTAAAAACAATATGAAAACCAAAAAAACAACAAGATAACGAAATAAGATAAAATTAAAAAATATACAACAAAAAAAATATTTTAAATAAAGAAATAAAAAACATTTATATTGTATATGATTTGCTGGTTTTTACAAAAAAAAATTACATAAATATAGATCTTAAAAGGTCTAAAACAAGATGTTAAGAACACAAGATATTTTCATAAAAAAAAAATATAAGATAAAGAATGGAGAATGATAATTTTTGTATGTTAAATAAATAAAATAGTTTAACAGATCAAATACCACGATATATATTTTTGTTTGGCAGCAAACCTGAAATGCATTCCAAAATTTGGACAAGAATAAGTATAACAAATATATCTCTTTTATATCTAATTTCTTGCAACTAAAAATTTGTTATGGAAGCATTTCAGGAAATATTGCATGCCAAAATATATAACATCTGGTCATTTAATCTAGTACTATTTTATTTATTTATTTAAGTCATACAAAATTTCATTCTCATCTTCTTATTTTTTTTTGGATAAAATATCTTATGTGTAAATTTGTTATGACCTTTTTAAGATCTATATTTTATTAATTTTTTTGTAAAAACCCGAACATATGATACAATTAAATGTTGTTTATTTTTTTTTAGAAATATTTTTTTTGTTATATTTTTAAATTTATCTTATTCGTTCTTGTTGTTTTTTTGTGTCATATTGTTTTTAGAAATAAGATTTTTGCGCACTTACAATTCATGTTTCCACCTCCCTGGGAAAACGATGTAGGTGACGACGATGATGGCGATGAGGTTAAATGAATGGTAGTGATGGCTCCCTGCTTGTTGCTTGTATTATTCGAAGATGATTTTGATGAGTCCAAATTAAATCCATTATCTTTTTGCACATGTATGAACGGTATGTATCGATATGGGCATCTGGCCTGATATTATATGCATCCTAACAATTCAGATATTTGGAATAGACAAACGTTTTGAGGCTGGGGATTTTGAGTAGCTGCTGGCGTTTCAAAGGTGATGAGGACGTTGTGCCGTGTTACAATGTTGCAAAGTAGCAGCCATAGTTACATGAATTTTAATATTTAGGTAATACCGAGTTGATTATTTTGTTTATCGTTTATATGAAAGTTTATCTTGTGTTTTGTTTTTGTGTTTGCTTTATTTGTCACACAAATATTTTCACCATTCATTGTTTCAAGATTTATTCGACTGAAAATATTTTCATAAATTACATTGTTGGCTTAATAAGCGGAGTTTGTTTTCTAAACAGGGTGGAACCACAAGTATACTATTAATTATATAATGAATAAACTTGGAATTAGAATAAAGATTTATGTAATTGAGATTTTAATTTTGATAGATGACGAAAATAATTATGAAGAAAAAATTCTAAACTCTAAGCGGGTCAAAAAATTTATTTTAATAACTATTTATTCAATGTTAATTAAATATCTATTCGAGTTTATGTAATAATTTTAAAATTTATAATTAACTAAGATAAATTTAATGTTATAATTATTGAATTTAATTTATTAATGAATTATGATATAGGGTAGAATGACGAAATAAAAATATAATTGAAGA
Organism: Haematobia irritans; assembly: GCA_003123925.1. Classification (NCBI taxonomy): domain Eukaryota; kingdom Metazoa; phylum Arthropoda; class Insecta; order Diptera; family Muscidae; genus Haematobia; species Haematobia irritans. The sequence continues at coordinate 9,979 of PGFW01063583.1, read as the reverse complement.
AAAATCAATTCAAGGGCAGGATTTTGAATTTATATAAATTTAATAAATTATATTACCAATTTAAATTAAATTCAAAATGTATTGTAGTTTTATATTAAATTAGATTTAAATTTAGTTTAAGGATAAATTTTTAATGTTTTCTTAAATTAAATTGAATTTAATTCTGATTTAGTCAGATTTATTTAAATTTAATTAATTTATAACTAATTTGATCCTAAAGACCTTTTGTTTCCTCCATTTATTTAATGTTATTATTTAAATTTATATTAATTTTCCGTTTAATCTAAATTAAATGTTTAAACGATCTTATGTTACAATTACATCTTTCACATACACACATTTGGCCTTAACGCCTGGAAATGCGCATTGTATCTTTAAGAATACAACCAGAAAAAATTCTTTCGTCCCTTCAAATTTTGACCCGATTTGTATGAAGTTACAGTTTGTTGTATTAAGTACCATCATAAAGCTATTCTAAAATATGTTTTCCGGAAAATTTTGTGTTTACTTATAAGTATATCTGCAGTCAAAATAAAAAATCGAATTTGACCAAAAATTCAAAAAAAAAAAAATGCGAAATTGAAAAATTAAATAATTCAAAAAATTTTTTTTTTTTACTGGAGATGAAAGGCTATGTTGGTAAAAAAATTGTGTAGTGTAAACAATATCTCTGTTCTCTATCCGTTAATAAAATCCAAATTGTTGTACTTTTAAATAAAAACTTAGATTATGGACAAAATGTTAAGTGTTAAAATCTACCAACAACATGAATTTTTTATAAATGTGTTTATGCAGATGTTTATATTCATATAGCATATTTTTTCGGAGAATATGTGACTCTTGTGTATTTAAGGGTTAGATTCACATACATTTGTCATTCCAAATTTAATTAAAAAATGTTTAATTTATATAGCATGTATTTAGTCTTTTTTCGTTATTTATTTAGTTTATTTTCGTTTTTTTTAGTTAAATGAAAATAATTTATTATAGTTTCTTTTATTAAAGTTGTTTTTTTTTTTTATAATTTAGTATTTTAGTTTAATTTTTGTTATTTTTATTTAGTTGAATTGACATGTAAAAATATAGCTTTTTTTATTAAAGATTAAGAGATTTTTATATTCACGTGTATTGTTTTTTAATTTAACTCGAACGAATTTAATTTCCATTTCATTAAAATTAAATAGTGTTCATTGGCTTTTATGTACAACAATTGTGCCATTAAATTACATATTAATTTTAATTTCAATTTTATTTACCATATATATTTTAATTCAATTTACTTCGAATGTAGAATATTCTTGAAAACATTTAACACATTTAATTTAATTAAATTAATTAATTAAGTTTACGTTTAATTTAATTCAGTTTATTTGGTATGATATTATGAAAATTATTTTTTTTTTAAGTGTATGTAATAAAGGAGTGTAATGTTAATTTTACTTTATTTAGTCTAATTTAATTTATTATTTTTAATTAAAATTATTTTTTTCCAATTTGGACATATATTAAATAACAGACAAATTTTAACTTTATATACGAATTTTGTATTTGATTGAAAATATTTATTATAATTTATGTTAGTGCTCAATTTTATGTTTTACGTTTAATTTTTCAATTTATTTTTTTCATATATTTTATTTAATTTTATTTGTTTTCATAGTATTTTATTTATTTAACTTTCCTAATAAGCAAAAAACATAAATGTCTTATAAATATGAAAATAATTTTTGGGCTGTAATTTGAATTTAATTTAACTAAATATTGTTACACTGGGAAGTTAAAAAATAAAAAGAAATGTGGTATCTGAAATTTTAAACTTTTTGTATACGATAAAATATTTTGGAGAATTATTTAATTTAATTTTTTAATAATTTAATTTTTTAGTCTAATTTCAGTTAATTTGTTTTCAGTATCTCAAAAATTTTAATCTCCTAAAATTCCAGGCGAAATTAGTTTTTCATTTTAATTTATGTTACTGTAATCTATTTACACTTTAATAATATAATTTGATTGTAATTAAATTTATGTATTTAAGATCAGACCTTTTTTAATTTAATTTTTCTTTCGATTAAGACAACTTTAATATTCTTTAAGTTTATATGTAATTCAATATATTTTTGTTAACACACCTTATATATTTTTATATGCATATATTATTAAGTTAAAATTATTTTACATAAAATTGAAAATTAATTTAATGTAAAATTATTTAATTAAATTATACTTTAACATAAATTACATTTGATAAATTCCTGTATACGCAGCTTTATCTTAATTTTTAATCTCCATTTAAAATTCACACTTTTTTTCCCAAATGTTGGTTTTGAGCTTATTTAGAATTTTTGCCTGAAAAATGTTCGACATTCGACACAATTTTTTTTCGGATTCAAAGTCAGGAATTAATTGAACCATTCTACTCTGTTTTTAAGTCTGAAAATCGTCCCCTCAATTTCACCAAAAAAATGATTACCGTAAATCAATTCATAAATTTACTTGAAAGTTTAATTTAAAAAGGAATTAGATACTACTTTAACATGTTTTTGGATTCTTTTTTTCCAATTTAAAAAATTGTTGAATCAATTAAATTGCTAACTTGAATATCGTGTTGAAAGCACACGCTCAACTTAAGAAGTTTAATTGTAAAAACTTTTTTCCCTTTTAAATTTTTTTTCTGTTATTAAATAAACCTTTAAATTATAGTCCCTATTTTATAACCTTTAAATGTTTTTTAATCGTTTTATTTATATTTCTATCGAGATTTCTTATTGTATTTTTTTTTTAACTCAAATTTAACTTCATTTTGTTTTAAAAAAATTCGAGCAAAATTAAAACTTTTACTACACGAAGTGGATTTAAAACATAATTTTTTATTTTTTTTTTACAGTATTCATCAAGAAATAGATCTGGATTCAATAGGTCGCTTCCATATTTTTCTTATTTATTAAAGAGAAAAAAGATGTTTCTAACAAGTTCTCGTCCAAGTCCTTGGAAACTATATAGAACAATCTCAACATAACTTGCCAACCCAAAAATAGTTGTTCTTCCCTTTCCAATTAATGAAATATTTATTTGAAACTCGGAAAAATTGGGTTTTAATATCTCTCTCACACAACACAAAGAAAAAAACACACTCCCATTAAATATTCCAATTAATATATAATGAAAATGGAACCACTTATTTTTGGGTTTGGCAAAATATTTCCAGGAATTTTTTTATATATGAAGATTTTCCAGGAGATTGGGAAAGAACGGTGAAAAAAAACAATCTTCTTTTTCTCCTTAATATAAAATAAAATACAAAATAAGCCGACCCCTACTACTTGAATGCCAAGTTTATTTTGATTGATGTAAAAATATAAAAATTAAGTTAAATCACTTTTCCGGTAAAATAAAGTTATTTTTTCCCGAATTTTTTTTTTAAAAAACAAAATAAGTCTTAATTATAGAAACTACATACAAAAATCTTCCGGAAATGAAAAATATAAATTTAAAGTCCACAAACGAATCTAATAAAAGTTTAATCAAAAAAATCATATAAGAACTTTAAATTTAAATTTTAATTACAAAAAAATCAGAAAAGGTTTTTTACAATTAAATCGTTAAATTTGGACGCTTTCAAAGATATTAAGTTTAAATTTAAATTAACAACAAATTAATGAAACAAATAATCCAAATATTTATCTTTCATATATTAACTACATAAACTTGAATTGATACTATCATTTTTGATTTTTGAGATTTCCTTAAACAACGGTGTTCATAAATTTCCCGTGAAATGAAATCCGAAAAAAAATTGGTGGGTTGAATGGGAAACATTTCCCATTGCAAAAAATTTAAAATCTTAAAAAACCTGAAAAAAAAAATTAATAAATAAAATTAAAACTTAAATATCAAATGTAAATACAAATTAACAAATAAAAATTTTTTATTATTAATATAATTTAAATTTAAATAATTTAACATTTATTTTTTTTTTAATTTATTAAAATAATCTTTATATTATAATAATTATGGCCATATACAATTTAAATAGTGTAAACTAATAATTGATTTAAAAATAATATTTAAAGAAATTAAGTTGTTTTAATCGAAAAAATAAAAAGGTCCTTAATTTAAATAAATTAAATAAAATCAAACAATATAATTAAATTAAATTTACTAAACATAAAATAAACAGAAAAACTAATTTCCGCTAAAAATAAGAATTTTGAATATATAAATAAAAATTAAACGAAAATAACTAAAACCATTAAATATTAAAAATAAATAAATACTCCAAAAATATTTTTAATCATATAACGAAATTAAAAATTTCAAATTTTACACAATTTCTTTTTAATTTTTAAACCCCAGTTCAATATATTTTTAAAAAAAAATTCAAAATTACAAAGCAAAAAATATTCCAAATTTTATATAACAATTTAAAATGTTTTGATAGAGAGCATTTTTTAATAAATAAAAATAAACAAATAATTAATAGAATAATATGAAAACACATTAAATGAAAATTAAACTAAACATAAATTAAAGCAATAAAATAAAATATAAAGCGATTTATTTTCAAATCATAATTAAAAATCTATATAAAGACAATGTTATTTAAAAATAATAAGCCAATTGGAAAATAATTTTTTAATTAATAAATAAATTTAATTAGCTATAAATTAAATTACACTATATTACTTAAAAATAATTTAATAAAAATCCATAAAATTAAAGTAAACTTAAATAATATGATTAAAAATAATAAAAGTTAAGAAAAATAAATAAATAAAAAAAAAAAAAATAAAAAAAAAAAAAAAAAATAAAATTTAAAAAAAAAAAAAAAATGGTTAAATTTATGGACAAGATTGGTTTGTACAATAAAGCCAATGAAACATAATTAAGCTTTTAAATGAAAAAAATTGAAAAAATCCGTTGAATTAAAAAATAAAAAATAAAAACAATACATAAATAATAAAAAATCCTAATTTTAAATTAAAAAAAGCTATATTTTACTCATTCAATTAAAAACCAAAAACAAAAAATAACTAAAATAACTTAATCTATTAGAAAAAAAAACAAAAATCCTTTAAATAAAAAAACCTAACATAAAATATTTTTCACTCTCACACTATAAAAAAAAAAAAAAGAAACACGAATAAACTTAAATAAATTAACGAAAAAGACTAAATAACATTTAAATATAAAAAATTACATTTATTTAATAATTGAAAAAAAAATAATAATAAAAGTTGAAACCTAATATACACAAAACAAATCTCCGAAAAAATATGTATATATTTCCTGCGACCCTATTTAAAAAAATTAAAAAAATAATTTTTAAAATATAATTTTTAAAAAAAAAAAACAAAAAAAAAAAGGGTTCCCATTTAACTAATTTTTTAATTTACAAAAAAAAAAAAAACAAAATTTTATTTTATTAATGGATTAGAAAATATTTATTAACTAACACAATTTTTTAATTCAATAAAAAAATTTAATTTTTCAAATGTTGCATTTTTTTTTTGAAATTTTGTCAAAAAACCGATAAAAAAATTTGAAACCTGCAGATACTTTATAAATAAAACGATTTTTCCGGAAAAAACAATAATTTAAAAAAAGAAATAATTAATACAACAACTTAACTTCATACAACATCGGGAAAAAATTTTTAAAAAACCGAAAAAAAAAAAGTTTTTTTCCTGGTGTATTCTTAAAAAGAACAATGCCGCTTTTCAAGGGTTAAATAAAAATTTGAAAAATGTTTAAATTAAAAAATAAATCGTTAAAACAAATAAATAAAGAATTAACGAATTTAAATAATTTTTTACATAAAAAAAAACAAATGAATAAACAATTTTTCTTTTTTTTTTAAATTAAAATAAAATTAAATAAATAACCTTAATCAAATTAATTCATTAAATATTAGCATTATTTACATTTTTAAAGTATATTTTTTATTACCTATAATTTAATAAAAAATATAATAAAATTATATTAATAAAATCACACATTGTTCTTCAATTCGGCATCAAACATACCAAAAATATTAAAAATTTTATATTCAATAAAATAAAATTAAATTATCTTTTAATTTTTAAATTTAAATTTTTAAATAATTTAACATAAACCCTCCGAATACATTAATTAACTTGAAAATAATATTATTAAAATAAATTTTTTGACCTTAAGTTTAAGAATTTCTCAAAAATATTTGTCAATCTATCCAATAAAAAATCTCAACCATCGTAAAATTTCTTTTTTATTCTTTTAATTCCAATTTTTAAAATCAATTATAAGTTAACTTTGGTTCCGACCTGTTTTTTTTGAACAAACCAAAACTCCCGCTTCCATAATAGCCAACAATGTGTTTAAAATTTATAAAAAATATTTTCAAGTCCAATAAATCTGAAACAATGAAAAAAACTTTGTTGAAAAAATATTTTTTGGTTTGGGTTGAAACAAAATAAACAAAACAACAAAAAACAAAACAAATTAATCTATAAACGAAAACAAAATAATCACCGTATAACTGCTAAATTAAATTTCCAATAAACTATGCCCTTTTGGCTTAATTTTGCAAACAATCGTAAACACGACACAAAAGTCCTCTCACCTTTTCGAAGGCCAGCAAGTAAACCTCAACAAATCCCCAGCTTCAAACGTTTTGGGTCTATTCCAAATTATTCGTTGAAAATTTTAAAGGAATCAATAAATAAAATGACGGCCAAAGTGCCCCTAATATGGAATAATTTTAATTCAATACATGGTGCAAAAGATATATGGATTTAATTGAACTCCATCAAAAATCAAATCTTCGACATTAATAACAAAGCAACAAGCAAGGGAGCCCATCACTACCATGTTAATTACTCAATCCGCCTAATATCGTCCGTCCACTAACATCGTTTTCCCCAGGGAAAAAGTGGAAAACAATGAAATTTAATTGCGCAAAAATTTATTTTGTCTAAAAAAACAATAAATGACAAAAAACCAACGAACAAAATTAGAATAAAAATTATACAACCAAATATTTTTTCTAAAAAAAACAACATTTAAATGTTTAAATCAATGATTTTTCGGGTTTTTTTACAAAAAATTATAAATAATAGACTTAAACTTTCTAAAAAAATGTTTAAACAACATAGAAAATATTTTTTAAAAAGAAAAAGGAAAGAAAGAATAATTTTGTATGAAAACTAAAAAAATAAAATTGTTTTTTACAATTTTAACATATCCATAATATAATAAATCTTTGTTTGCAGCAAACCTGAAAAAAAATGCATTCCAAACTAATGTTTAAGGGACAAGAGGAAAATTAGTATCAAAAATATTTCTCTTTTTTATCATCCTTGTCCTAACATTTTTGTTTTTTTTGGAAATGCATTTCAGGTTGCTGCCACCAAAAAATAATATATTTGGTAAAATTTAATCTGTAAACTAATTTAATATTTAAGTTCATCAACAAAAAATTATCAATTATTTCCATCTTACTTAATTTTTTGAAAATAATCCTATGTTGTTTACAATTTTTGGTTTTAGACCTTTTAAGATTATTATTTTATTAATTTTTTTTTTGTTTGTAAAAACCGCAAATTCAATGATACAATAAGATGTGGGTTTTTATTTTTTTTTTTTAGAATTTTTTTGTTTTATATTTTTAATTTACTATTCCGTTCTTGTTGTTATTTTTTTCAAAATATTTTTGGTTTCTGAAAATAAGAATTTTATTTTTGCCAAAACTTAGTACAAATTCCATCTGTTTCCCACCTTCCCTGGGGGAGATTAAGTGAAAACGACGAATGAAGGGATAGGTTTAAATGAAAAAAATGGTAAGTGATGGCTTCCCTGCTTTTGTTGGCTTATTCAGAGGATGTTTTGGATAGTTCCAAATAAATCCATTATCTTTCAACATGGTAAATGAATAATGATCGATCCGATTGGCCTAAACCATAGTTATATCCTAACATCCGATATTTGGAAAACCAAAATGAACTGGGATTTGTGAGTTTAACGCTTGCCGATTCAAGGTATGAAGGAACGTTTTGTTCCGTTTTGTACAAGTGGCAATTAAAGCACCATAGTTATTGAATTTTTAATATTAGCCGTAATATCGAAAAGTTTTGAATTTATGTTTTATCGGTTTATAGAAAAAAAGTTTTGTGTTCTTTGTTTTTTGTTGTTGCTTTATTTTTTCACATACAAAATATTTTTCAGAGACATTAATGTTTTCAGAATTTTCGAACTGAGAATATTTCAAAAATACCAAAATTTGTTGGCTTTATGGAAAGCCCGGAAGTTTTTCCTAAAACAGGTTGGGAAACCAAAAGTTTTTCTTAATAAATATAAAGAGGAACTTGGAATTAAAGAATAATTTTTTATGGTAATTAAGATTTTTAATTTGGATAGAGAACGGAAAATTAATTTTTTTGAAGAAAAAAAAATCCTTTAAACCCCTAAGGGGTCAAAATTATTAATAAGTTAATTTATCCCAAGTTAAATTAAATGTTATTCCGAGGTTTAAAAAGTTTTTTTAAAATATTATTTAAAAAATTAAATTTAAACTAAGGAATAATTTTTTATTGTTTATTTTTTTTAATTTAAATGAAAATTTAATTAAATTTAAATTATAATTTAATTTTGGGTAGATTGCGAAATAATTTTGAAGAAAAAAAATTAAACTCAAGGGGCAAATTGGAAATTAAAATATATTTTAAATTAATTTTATTAAAAATTTTAATTAAATTAAAATGTATTTTGAAAAGTTTAATATTCAAAGTACTAATTTAATAAGAAATATTAAATGGTTTTAAATTCTTAATAAATTTGAATTTTAATTTTGGTTTTAAGTCATTTTTTAATTTAAAAATTAATTAATTAAACTAATTTGAATAAAGAACAATTTGGTTCCATTTTAAATTTTAGTGTTAATTAAATTTTTACAATTTTTATTAAATTCCGTTTAATCCTAATTAATTTTGTTTTTTTTAAAACGATTCTTAAATGTTTAAAATTAAAACATTCTACAATAACAACAACATTTGCCTTAAAACCCTGAAAGAATGCGCATTGTAAAAAAAAATCTTTTAAGATACACCAGAAAAATTCCTTTCGCCTTAAAAAATTTTTGAACCACGATTGTAAAATGAATTAAGTTTGTTGTACAAAGTAATACAACAATAAACCTATCTTCCAAAAAAATGTTTTTTTCCGGAAATTTGTTTTTTTACTTTAAAGTAATCTTTGCAGTCCCAAAAATTAAAAAAATCGATTGAACCAAAAAATCAAAAAAAAAAAATGGCAAATTGAAAAAATAAATTTACCGGGAGATGAATTTATGTGGTAAAAAAATGTTTTTAAATGTAAAATATCTCTGTTCTTTATCCTTTTAAATAAAATCAAATGTTTATTTGTAAATAAAAACTTAGAATTAAATGGGACAATGGTTTCCTTTATGTTAAATACACCTAAACATAATTTTTTAAATGTTGGTATGCCCAGAAATGTTTTAAATTCAATAAACATATATTTTTTCGGAGGAAATTGTTACTTTGTTTTGTATTCTAAAGGCTTTTAATTTCACCTACATGTTAATCCCCAAAATTTTTAATTAAATAAATGTTACCATTAAATAAATTGGTTATTTTTAGGTCTTTCGTATTATTTAGTTATTCCGTTTTTTTTTATTAGTGTTTTAATGAAAAATAAATTAAAGTTTCCTTTAATTTAAAATTTTTTTTTTTAATAATTTAAGTATTTATTTAAAAATTTGTTATTTTATTTTTAGTTTATTGAATGTAAAAAAATAATACTTTTTTTTTAGATTTAATTTTGTTTATAATTAGTGTATTTGGTTTTTTTTTTAATTTATCGAAACGAAATTAATCGTTCCAATTTTCGAATTAAATTTAAAAAAATCAATTGCTTTAATGACATACAAATGGTTCCCCCCATTTATTACATTTTAAATTTAATTTTAAATTATTAACCATATAAT
>PGFW01063578.1:2364-18695 GCA_003123925.1 Haematobia irritans | reverse complement strand
AATCTAGAAATATCAAATTCGTAACAATATGTTTGATTGTTTTCGATAATTTATCTCATGTGGTCTCAATGCATCTATGACATAGTTTAACGTTATCATTATGCGGCAATAAGGAATACAAAAATTGCCTTTGAAACAGGTGTGAGGTAAAATCACCCAAAACTACTTTAAAAATGTGTGTGCTATTTTGAGTGCAAGTTCATATTCAACGACGACCTCTATTGCGAGTTGGCTGCAATGTAAGTGCGACATCTTGTTATACACATCTCTGGAGGGGAGGTTCACAAAGTAATTGGCAACACTGGTTCAATTTCATCACTACGCAGTGTGTCTTTTGCGCTGAAAATGAGGAATCGATTTCTATACAGGCTCAAATTGTAACTTCCTTTATTATTATTTAGCTTTACATTTGCATGGTTGTTTTTCATCACAACAATGTCTCCTAATCTGCTAGGTTCATAAGGCGACGAGGTTTAAAATTGCAATGGAGATTGCAATGATACACGACATAGTGATTAACATGAACAGAAAACTAATCGATGAACACTTCACATTACTTTGTTAATTCAATGGTGACTAAATGCTCTCAATGACATAGTATTGCACAACACGACAAAGTGATGAAAGGAAAGAGAAAACAAATCTGTAAACATTTCCGACTACCTTGCTAATTCATCCACTGAATTTAAAAAAACGACATAGTTGCTTTCATCACGTATGTGTTGTGTTTGGGCTATTTTATCGTGTGAGTATAACTTATGACAGAATTATGGAAGTTGTAACACGACGATTAACCAAACTCAAGCGAATCATTCACTTCCAGACTAACCCTAAAATTATAAATTTTAAAGCTATGGATGATTTCTATTAGAGGTCTGCATGAATAATTTTCACTACATGTATGCAATTCGCTGTCGAAATATAGTTACATACACGTGTCTTTCTCATCAGAGCGAAGTAGTGAGTGAAGAGAAACTTGCTTTTGTCAAATACCTGTTCCACCAAGTACTTATCCGAAACAATATGTGTTCCGAAAAAAAAGGAACAAATAAAAATGTAAGTATTGAGAAAAACAGTACAACAATGGATTCTCTCACTTCACGTGGTACACAAGATATGTGCTCAGTTATGTGCGAGCAAAACTTTTCCATTTCTATTAATCATAGATTATGTATGTATGTCAGCATATTTTCATATTTTTACTGTTTATGTCAACAACACGGTTATTTAACGTTTGCCGTTCTTTATATTCAATTCCGAAAACATATATTTATGGAGAGTAACTGTTTTCTTGGTATTTCTTGAAAACTGCCGTGATACATGGAGTACTGCTAATGAAGTTGTTGTCGCTCGCAAATATCTCGACGTAATCACTCTGATAGCACTTCAATAAGAGAGAAGAGGAAATATGTGTTTGTTGGGGTAGCAAAGACAATGCAGAGTAGCAACAAGAAGTTACTCGTGGCTTTTTGGTGTTCATTAAAATGTGTACCAAATTGTTTTGCGACTCTTCTCAGATATATGTACTCATTTAGTAAGTAACACGTGTACTCTGCATTTACAACATGGAATTGTGCAGACCTCTAATTTCTACTCAGATAAAATTCGTGTGGATGCAGAGGTATAGTGTAAGCGGGAGTTATATGTGAATATAAATAAGGTGCGGCTACAAAAAAAGTTTACTCACACCACACTCACGAAAAAAAAATTTGTACTCAACGCACGAAAACGTCGTGAACGTCGTGGAACCACGAAAATATGCGTGACTCACGCAATAATTTCTGATTAATTTACCTTACCGAATGTCTGAAAACATGAGCATTTTTGAAAATCGAGAGTGTTTATTAAACTCCTTAACATCCAGTGTCACAAAATTGGTAATTGAATTTAAATCTTAAGCGTTTTCTGTTGAGTGAGCAGGAATAGTTTTGTGAGGCTAATTTTTACTCACGCACACTTCACGAAGTATATGTTATTTTCGTGACTTCACGCTCACGCACGAAATTTTTGGTTTGGTAAATTCACCAGTCAAGTCACACTCGTCTGTTGCTTCATGAAGGCGTGACTCAGCTACGAAATCACGCAAAATGTTCGTGAGTCAGAACAATTTCGTGTCACGTGCACACTCTTCTAGTACTAAAGCTCTAGTATGAGGCTGTCTAAAATCAAAATAAAATTAGCAAAGAAAGAATAAAATTAAAATTTGTTTTTGTTTTAATTTCATTAAAAATTGAAAAGGTAAAAATCTAAAAGTAACAATTCAATATGTTTTTCAATAGAAAAAAATTTTAACAATATTTTCTATAGAAAAAAATATTTGACAAAATTTTTATAGCAAACAAAAATTTTTGACAACCATTTTCTTTAGAAATACAATTCTGACAAAATTTTATGAAAAAATCATTTCATGAATAATGGCAAGAATTAAAACAATTCTTTGACAAAATTTTCTATAGAAATAAAATTTTGAAAAAAAATAAATCTATAGAAATAAAATGTTGACAAAATTGTCTATGAAATCAAATGTATGACAACAATTTTCTAAGTATAAGATAAATATTTGACGAAAATTTTTCATTAGAAACAAAATTTGACAAAATTTTCTTTAGAATCACAATTTTTGACATAATTTTTCTAATGGAAAATAAAATATTGACAAAATTATCTATTAGAAATAACATATTTTGAAAATTTTCTTATAGAAATAAAATTTTTGACACAAATTTTCTATATGAAATAAAATTTTGACAAAATTTTCGTACAAAATATGAAAAATTTTCTAAGAAAAATTTTACAACATTTATAGAAATAAAATTTTGACAAAATTTCTATATAAAGTAAAATTTTGACAAAATGTCTGTATTTTTGAACATAATTAAGAATTTTGACAAATTTCATAAATAGAAATAAATTTTTGACAAAATTTTCTTAGAAACATAAAGTTTTGACAAAATTTCTAAGAATAAAATTTGACAAAATTTCTATAGAAATAAAATTTTGACAAATTTTCTACGATAACTAACAAGAAATAAATTTGTTTGTACAAAGATTTTCGAATACAAATCAAATTTTTGATAAAATTTTGCTATAGCAAATAAAATTTAAAAACAAAATTTCTTCGTATAGGAATAAAATTATTCCTATAAAAATTTTTTTTTGACAAAATTATCTTTAGAAAATAAAATTTTGACAAAATTATCTATAGAAATAAGATTTTGACAAAATTTTCACCATAGAAAGTATAAATTTGACAAATTTTTCTGATGAAATAAAATTTTGACAAAATTTTCTATGAAGATAAAATTTTTTGACAAAATTTTCGTAATAGAAAATAAATTTTGACAAAATTTTCTATAGAAATAAAATTTAGACAAAATTATCCATAAAGAAATATATTTAGACAAAATTAATCCATAGAAATATATATTTTGACAAAAATTGATCTATAGAAATAATTTTGACAAAATTTTTTCTAAATAGCAAATAGAAAATTTTTCCAAAATTAACATATTAATGAAATTTTGACAATATTATATATAGAAATTTAAAATTTGAAGCAATTTTCTATAGAGAGAGTTCTATCGCGCCAAATATTTGTTAAAATAGCATAGGTACTTTCATCAGGAGGAGCGAAAAGAATGGTAAGCACAAGAAGGGGTGCTATATGTATTGAGTATTAAGGTATGAAATCTCATTGTCATATAAAACTAAATAGGGAATTTGTAGCTAGGAAGTGTGGTCTAAAAATCTATATGAACATGAGCTTCGTTATTGTATATAAAGATTTATATAGTAAGCTAATACGAAGCTCAGTTGAGTAGATAATAGTTAATATGGAGGAGGGTTTGAGTAATGCATACATTAAATGTATGGTTCGGAATGAGGATGGTTAGATTGCCAGAACATGTGAAATGTCGGCCGACTTATTATCAATATGAGGAAATCAAGGGCGAAATAAGTCTTTCAAAGGAGCAGAATGATCTGTGTTATTATTTATATCACAGAGGTTACTATATATTATGGAGTGTGGAGTATGTTATAGAGTCAGAAAATGTTGACGACTCGTACTTCAGCCATTTCCACCGACACTTATACATGTATCCAAGATACGGAATCGCGAGATATTAATCAATTACTTTATCGGTTAAGTATAACCATATCAAGCCACTGGGATCGTATCCGATGCAACTTCAAATTATGAGACAGTTGGAATGTTCTATGAACAAATTAGTGCCGCTCTTTTTTTTTTGTTGAGTTGTGTGTAAATTCTGCCACAATCGTATAAAGAGTGTGGTTTAGGTAATAAAAAAATTTATTATTGCAAAGATTGGTTATGGTTTTCTTGTGGGAGTATATAGAGTACACGACGATGCTCTCGTATAATATTAATTTAATCATCCGACTAATACATTTAAATATTAGCACAACTAACCGTGAAAATAAGTGTGCATAGTTCAGCACTCTAGTTGTAGCCATCTGTCTTAGTCTCGGTGATGTACGACATATGTGGTTCATTTTATTAATATTCACTAGGAGCAAAGTCTATCAGGACGGGACATTTTGCTCGCGCCATTGATTATAGCCACCTCGATACTAGAATATGATGTGATGGGTGGATGGTTCCAGTTTTAGGCCATCAAAGAAGTTCAGGTGGTGATAAAAGTTTTCCTCGAGGAGACAATTGTGAAACTATAAACTAGATGTATGATTATTAATTCTCAGCGACACTTAGAATTTAAGCCGCAGAAGATATATATATTGACTTCGTAATGTGTCTCGAGGCAGCGCTAATATAACAGCGGCGTTCTGACTTTCCTTGAGACTGGCGTTTGATTCTCACGCACCGCCTACTATATCCACCGGCAAATGTAGGAGTAATTCATTAGTTATATTGTTGAATTCACCGGACAATTTCTTCATATGCGAGAGAGGAAATTTATGACAAATTCTGTTCGATTTCTCGAATATTATATCGCTTGGTTATTTTTGGAAGTTTTCTCTATATCCCGAAATATAAATTCCTAAAGCTCTTATACACAATTCACCCCTATGAACTGTAAGGCACATTTCACTATAGATTATCATTATAGCTACATTTTTTCAGTTTTACTTCGATAGATTTTGTCTTTTATTCTATGAATTTTGAAATTTTATTTCCTGAGAATTTTTTAAATTTTATTTCTAAAAAGAAAAAATTTTGTCAAAATTTTAATTTATGGAAAATATTATCAAAATTTTATTCCTATAGAAAAATTTATGTCAAAAAATTTTAGTTTTATAGAGAAATTTTTTTCAAAATTTTATTTCTTAAGAAGATGTTATTAAAATTTTTTCATAGAAAATTTTGACAAAATTTTATTTCTATAGAAATTTTTTTCCAAATTTATTTTATAGAAAATTATCGCAAAATTTTTTTTTTAATAAAAATTTCATTTCCCCTGTACCAAAATTTTTTGCATAATTCTTGGTATGTATACAATAATTTTTTATAGTGTTACTATCCTGTAAAAATTTTGGGCCCAAAATTTTATTTTCCCTAATAGAAATTTTTGGTTAAAATTCTGTATTGTTTGATCAAACTTTATTTCTAACCAGAACCATTTTGTCAAAATTTTATTTCTTTAGACCCAATTTTTTAAAAAATCCACCCCCGAATTTGCACGAATAATGGACCTAAGTCCAACCAATTCCATTTGGTCCAAATGGCGAACCGCTGATCATAAATTAAGCTCGTAATCCAATGGACTACTCTCCAAAATTTGTAGAGTCCTTTTAAATTCGGATGTTAATCCAATTTACTCTAATCATTGAGAATGAGAAAGGAAGCATACTCTGCAATAATTAATAAATATTCTCGTTAAACTTACACAATGGCATGGCAAATTTGTACATGTGAAGATGTATTGAAATCAAAGCTATAAGTAAAAATCGGCAACAACATCCAATTAAAATGTGGGATTGTATTAGAATTAGAATAGACGATTTTGAATGAAATGAACCAATATACAATGCACTAAATTTACTCTGAATGTAACACAGCCCAATAAAAATATTTTACTGCTAAAATAAGACTCAAGTAAAATACTCCCTTATTAATAATACACGTTTAAACTACTTCCTTTGTACATGACATTATGGGATCTGTATTGAATTTGCTCGTTAGTCATCTGTTAGTAAATTTGAATAACAACTGATATTCACACACACTCCATTTGAGATATAATTAAATATAAGAATCAAATAAGTTTGTACAACTAATGCATATAAAATAATCGAAAATAATACCGCAACACCAAAACGACAAACCGAAACACGCGAAGGAACATTAAGCGAACTAAAAAAGTTCGTTTGCAAAAAAATGAATCGACCTGTTTGAGTGGAGGTCAATTAAATAAGAAACAGTAACTCACTCTCGCACAAATTTTGTAGAGACTCTCTTAAAACTACTGTTTAAAATTAGGAAGAGGCGGATATCAACCAACTGAGCTTGTGAGCAAATGGAGAACGCCCGGAAACTCAACTCTCGCACGATCGATGATTAGCAGAGTAATTTAAAATTCATCTCCGAATGGTGCAAAAAAACACAAAATAATGAGATTGCACAAATAAATGTTGTCCCTATGTTTTTTGCAATGTTTTGTGAAAAGCAGATTGTATGCGGAACATTTATTATGACGCTTGATTAGCGGTAACATTGTTTGGAACAATTGAATTTTTGAGCCAGGACTCCACAAGAAATTTAACTATTTACGATAGTTTGATGAAACTTTTTATAACTATAACATTTTACTATTTCACTGAAAAAAATATTTCAGCGAAAAAAAATCGATAGCGGCCCATATTCGGCTTACTTATGTGTGGACTCGAAATACTTCTTGATTTTGAATTTCAAGGAAATCGCATAAAAATTGTGATGTTTATACACTTTAAGAGGTCAAATCTGGAGATCGGTCTATATGGGTAGGCTATCCAAAACATGGCATACGACCATTTATTTCGCCACACTATTTTGATGGTCCTATAATTACCTCTAATTTTCTAATTTCAGAGCAAATCATGGATAAAAAGCTACGGTTTTCTATGAAGCCCAAGATCCCAAATCGGGATCGGTCTTATATGGGGACCTATTCACTAACATGGACCATACAGCCAATTTTAGCACACTTATTAGGCGGTTCTAGAAACCTCTAGAATTTCAATTTCTAGAAGTAAATTGGATAAATCGCGGTTTCTATAAGCCACAAGAAGTAAAATCGGGAGATCTGGGTCTAATGGGCTATCCAAAATATGGACGCGATACCACAATTGATTCCACACATTTGTGGTCGCAGAATACGCTTAAGATTTCCAAATTTTAGAATAAATCGAAAAAACTACGGTTTCTATAACCCAAGACAGAAAATCGGGAGATCGCTATAGGGGGCTATCAAAATACATGGACGGCGATACACCCATTTTTGGCACATCTCTATTATGTGTCTAAGATAAAATGTCCTCTTAGATTTCAATTTCAGGAAAACTCTGATAAAAACTATGTTAGTGCTATAAGCCCAAGAACCGTAAATCGGTGAGACGGTAAGGGGCTATTTATATGAGGCTTTTTGCGCAAAATATGGCCGAAACAATATTTGTGGTCCTAAAATAACCGCAGATTTCCAATTTTAGGCAAATCGAATAAAAACTACGGTTTCTAGAAGCGGAAGACCCTAAATCGGGGGACCGGTTTATATGGGGAAGCTATGAATCTGTTTCAAATTTAAGATCGATAGCGCCCTTGTTGAAGACTGTAGCGTGATTACAACAGACAGACGGCCAGACGGAGCATACTTATAATCGTCTTACAATTTCTTCCCTGATCCAAGAATATATTATTTTTAATATAGTCGAATCGAACATTTCGATGCTGTTAGCAAACGGAATGAACAAACTTATTATACGCCCCGTCACCTTTCTATGGTGCAGTGATGCAGGGATTTTTAAATTCTTCCCTGCCGAAATCTTAAGAAAAAAACCCTAAATTGTATAGGCCGTTTTTCCAAAACCCCAAAAAAAATTTTAGAATGTAAAAAGTACAAAAAGGATCCCAAATTTCGTGAAAAAATCCTGTAGTGATACTCTTTAAAAATTAAATTTAACATAAATATATATGCTGAAAGAAGTTTTCTTTTCTGAGAAACGAAAATTTTCTTTTGAAGTAAATAATAAAAAATAAAATATGGCTCTTTAAGAAAATACTTCATAACAAAATTTTTTTTTCTTTGGAATGTGAATAAATAATAATATCAATTTTAAAAAGCAGTCTTACTTTAAAGATGCTTTCAGCTGCTAAGTTAAATATAATGATTGTTTTAATGTGGGCCAAATATTAAAAAAATGCCCTTTCAAACAGAAACTGTTTAAAAAAAGATGACGAAAATAATGCTATTTGCATACTTGCTGTATTTTAGGATCTTCTTGTTTACGTTCCCTCAACAGGCTTTTTTCTCATTAGTTCATGCCAGAATTGTTCCTCAATTTGCTTGAGAATTGCTCCACTTTTAAGTTCTAGATATTTTTTAGCGTCTTCCCAAATCCCCTAAATAAATGTTACCCCTAAAATGTGAAACACCCTTATATTTTGGGGGGAAATCCCCTACCTGGCAAACTGTATGGTGGTGGGTATACAAAAAATGCTCCAAGAGTGTAAGATTTTGTGCTCTCCATGATTTGCAAAACGCTTTGTAAGAGTTTTTTGGAGAGTTACTTATTTTGGTTCCTCTATTGCGAGAGTTTCTTGAAATTTTGGAGAGAAAGTTTCTCGAAAATTTGGGAGAAGTGAGTTTTCTCGTCTCCATTTGGAAACTTTTTAATTTGATGCATACACATCGACATAGTTAGTTCCGGTTTTGATCTTGTGCTGTGCGCGGTTGATTTTTTGTTTCAATACCGTGGCCTTAATCACTTATTTGTGTGAAACCTGTATTTAATGTGTTTTTCATTTTGTTCATAAATAAGAACAGACAGATAATCGCAAAATATAGTGACAATGCGGATACAATTAGGTATGCATTTACATTATTGAATAGAGTGTTTGTAAGCAGTGAAATTTGCTTTGTTGTCGTATGAGTTTCCAATTTGATTTAATACCGGGTGTTTGCAATTCAATTCTTTTACCAAATTATCGAGTAAATGTAGACTGTTTTTTATGTGGATTATTTGAGATTCATATTAAACTCAGGTACAGTTATAGATTTACCTTATTGGCAGTGTGCAAAATGTTTTTGTTTTTCAATTTGCTTAAATAACGTCCCCACTTAATTTGGCATGTTTACTGTGTGGTTGTGTGTGAGCGTAGACTTTGTGTGAGATTACATTCTCAATTTGACTCCCTTCTCTCTCAATCTCTTTAAACAATTTCTATACTTAATTGATCCAATGTTGTTGGTGTGGCTTTTGTTCTCGAAGAAATTAGTGAGTAACTGACGAGTGGCCATTACCCGATAAATAAGATGGAGAAAAAAGTGCATTCATTCAAAAACTAACTGAAAGGCCTAGAATGTATATATGTACATATATTTTGGTGAAGTTACGAGTTGATCTACATACTCGTACAGTCAGCAAAAGAAAAAGTTGTACACCAATCAATTTGGAATTAAATTGTGAAACCGGATAATGAAAATATGAATTATTTATTGAACTAAAGAACAAAAACTAAATAAGTTAATTTCGCTTAGCTTTGGCGAAAATAAAATTACACTAATGTACACTAAAAAGGAATAACAATTATTTGTTTAAATACTAAATAAATATTAGAAATTTTCAATATTTTGTATGATAGCCCTTAGTGTGTTCTACTGCCTGGAGTATTTTTGGCATTGAGTGGGTCGGGGTTTTCGTTAAATATATGGGAATTGAGCTACATATCGATGTGCTAAGTCGACGTAGCATGTTTTGATGTAGTTCGCTATTTTTTATTTATATACACACATTAAACAACAAGAATTTCACAAAAAAATAAATATATTAAAGTGATCACCTTGATATTGAAACAAAAATCAAGCCGCACGCAAAAAGATCAAATCGGAAACTAATTATGCGATGTGTATGCATCAAAATTTAAAAGTTTCCAAATGGAGACGGAAAACTAACTCTCACAAATTTCGAGAACTTCCTCTCTCTCTCTCAATTTGCAAGAAAACTTCTCATCTCTCTCGATATATTAACGCAAAATAAGTAACTCTCAAACTCTACAACAAGGTTTGCAAATTCACTGACGAGCCCCAAAAATCCTACTCTCTCGGAGATTTATATAATTCTTACAAGCTCGTTGGCTTATTATGAGTTAGCTGTGCGTATAGCGTTATTGATAGCATGTTATTTTTTGTTAAACACAAAACAGGGAACATCAAATATAAGAAATGCCCAACTAGAATCCGTAAAAAAAAAACGAACCAACTCGTCGCATGGATTTGCGACGCAAGCAAATGCCACTCTTGGCTAAAACAAAAACAAACAACAACAATCGACAAGCGTCTGTTAAGTGGTTAATTCGAACTTAAGTTGCATATACCATATTATGTGTAAACACAATCACAGCGGAATAGCCGGTCAGACGGGATACTTGTTAAAGTAGATGAATATATGAATACATTTTAAATACTGCGATGTTGATAAGTGCACACAGAAAAAATAGTTGATTCGAATATTCAACACACAATTGATTAATTGGATCAATTAAATTTTGTAAATTTTCGATACTCATATATTCTGAAAAATAAAAAAACAAAAACTAACAAGTATAAACGGCCGTAAGTTCGGCCAGGCCGAAGTCTTATGTACCGCTCACCATGGATTGCGTAAAAACTTCTACGAAAGGACTGTCATCCAACAATCGGAAATTACGTTGGGTTGTGGTATCTTACAATCGTTTTCTAAATTGTGAGCCAGTCCACACGTGGTATATATTAGACAAAAGGTATGTAAGTCTACAAATAATTACGAATCGATGTGGACTTTTGCACGGTACGTAGGGAGCCAGAATTGAAATATGGGGGTCGCTTATATGGGGGCTTATACAATTATAGAACTTGGATATGGACATATTTTATGCTTCATTGGGGATCGATTTTATCTAGGGCTATATATAAACTATAGGACCGATATGGACCTAGTTGGACAATGGTTGTTAACGGCCATATACTAGCCACAATGTACCAAATTTTCAAATGACTCGGAGGAAATTTACTCCTCCAAGAGGCCCTCCAAAACCAAACTCTGGGATCGTGTTTAATTATCGGGGGCTATATCATGATGTACGACATGTACTGACATCTTTCGCATATGGTTGTTAAAATATCACTAAACTCCACGGTTACCAATTTTGCCCAGATTGATATAATTTGCATTCTCTACAGCTCCGCAGCTTCAAATCGGGGATCGGTTTATATGGGGGCTATATATAATTATGACTGATTGGACCAATTTGCATGGTGTTAGAACCATATACTTACATCACTGTACCAAATTTCACACCGATATCCGAATGAAATTTTGCTTTCCCAATGGGCTCCGGAGCCAATCTGCAGATCGCGTTTATTTTATGGGCTATATATAATTATGACCGATGTGGACCAATTTTTGCACATGTTGTTAGAGACCTATACTACACCATGTACCAAATTTTCACCGGATCGTGTATGAATCTTGCTTCTCTTAGAGGTCCAAGCCAAATCTGGGGATCGGTTTATATGGGGCATATATAAATTAATTGACCGATATGGACCAATTTTTGCATGGTTGTTAGAGACTATTACTAAACACCATGTACAAATTTTAACCGGATCGGGATGAATTTTGCTCCTCAAGAGGCTCCGCAAGGCCAAATTGAGCGTCGGGTTTATATGGGCGTATACGTAAAAGTGTGTTCCGAATATGGCCCTATTTTTAATACCATCTACTCTGACCGTCAATAACAACTACTTGTTGCCAAGTTTCAAGTCGATAGCTTGTTTCGTTCGGAAGTTAGCGTGATTTCAACAGACGGACGGACGGACTTGCTTAGACCGACTCATAATTCACCACGACCCAGAATATATATAACATACTTTATGGGGTCTTAGAGCAATATTTCGATGTGTTACAAACGGAATGACAAAGTTAATATACCCCCCATCCTATTGCGTGGACGGGTTGTAAAAAAAAATATTGGCTACTGAAAATATCTTGAATTTGTCGAAAAATATTTACTTTTGTTTGTAATATCGGCGTGATGCCAGCGTTTGTAATATTGTTTGGTTAAAGTTTTCTAAACATTTTCAAAATTTTCTAAAATTAACCTAAAGTTTCCGTTTTCATCGGTTCATTGTTTTTTTTAGTGTAGACAAAAAATTGTACGCTAAAAATAATTAAAAATTCCATTATAGTTATTTAGCCCTTATATTATGTTAGGGTCATTTGATGACACACATCGTATTTTTCATCAGTGCATTTCTTACTTTTGGAATATAAATAAAAGTTCTTACTAGTCAGTGCATGAATTGTTGAAATGTACTGAATTCTTGCTGAGTCGTAAGAACTTTTAATTATATTCCACCAGTAAGAAATGCGCTGATGAAAAATACGACGAGGGTCATCAAATGACCCTAACATAACATAAGGGTTAAACTGGACTTTTTGAAAAAGCCCAGTTTGAACAACATGTTACTGCATGTAAATGACGTTAGAAATCTCATTTTTATTGATGGAAATATACTTAAAATAGATAATTTAAATATTCTGAAGAATAATTTGGCCGAATCTGCCCAAAAAAATGGGTCTGGATGATGGATTTGTGTTTGTCCAAGATAATGACCCCAAGCATTTGTTCCATATTCTTAAAGAATACTTGCTATACAACACCAAATAAGTACTACCTTACCCTCCGCAGAGCCCGGACGTGAATCAAATTGTACACCTCTTGATATATATGAAAACAAAGCTGAAAACCCTTAACATTTTGTACAAATAAACTCCAAAAAACGTCCTTATGGATATATGGAGTGCAATTCCCGTAGATTTGACGGAAACCCTAACCCATTCAATGCCAAAGGGTCTTCAGTCTGCAGAAAACACTAAGCCTTACCATACAAAATATTAAAATTAATATTTAGCATTTAAACGAACAATTTTTATTTATTTTTAGTGTACAAGGGTTTGTTTTTTTTGCTGTTTTTTTAGTTTTTGTTTTTATTTTCCCAAATATCGTAGTATAGAAAATTACAAAATTTAATTGATCCAATTAATCATTGTGTGTCGAATATTCGAATCAACTATTTTTTCTGTGTGCACTTACAAACATCGCATATTAAAATTTGTATTACCTATATTCATCTACTTTAACAATTATCCGTCTACCGCTATTCGCTGTGTTGTGTTTACACCATATTATGGTATATGCACTTAAGTTCAATTAACCACTAACAAACACTTGTCGATTGTTGTTGTTTTTGTTTTAGCAAAGTGCATTTGCTGGCAAAATCATGCGATGAGTTGTTTTTTTTAGATTTAGTTCATTTTTATATTTGATGTTCCCTGTTTTGCGTTTACAAAATACATCTATCAATGCGTATACCACACTACTCGATACTCATATAAGCCACGAGCTTTAGAATTATAAATAAATACTCGAGAGAGTAGGATTTTAGCTCTCAGTGAATTTGCAAAACCTTTGTAGAGTTTGGAGAGCTACTTATTTTGTGTTATATATAGAGAGAGAGTTTCTTGCAATTTGAGAGAGAGAGTTTCTCCAAATTTGGGAGAGTGAGTTTCCGTCTCCATTTGGAAACTTCTTAATTTGATGCACACGCATCGACATAATTAGTTTCCGATTTGATCTTTTGCCGTGCGGTTGATTTTTTGATTCAATATCATGGTGATCACTTTATTTATTTATTTATTTGTGTGAAATCTTTGTTTAATGTGTGTTATGTATATGTAGTTCATTTTCTTTTTTTCATTTTGTTAATAAATAAGAAGAGACAGATAATCGCCAAAGATAGTGACAATGCTCAATTCAAGTTTAATTTTAGTCAACTTATATACACAAGTGGATACAATGGGGTATGTATGGTATTTAAATTATTGAATAGAGTGTTTGTAAGCAATGAAATTGCTCTGTTGTCGTATGAGTGTGCAACTTTATTTCATACCGGTGTTTGCAATTTTATTCCTTTACCAAATTATCGAGCAATAAATGTAGACTGTTTGTTATGTGTTATTTGAGATTCATGTTAAACTCAGGTACAGTTATAGCTTTATATTGGCAGTGTGCAAAATGTTTTTGTTTTTTGTGTTTGCTTAACGTCCCCATTTAATTTGGCATGTTTTCTGTGTGGTTGTGTGGGAGAGCATAGACTTTGTATGAGAGTACATTCAAGTTACTCACATGGGCAAAAGCCAAAATCATTATATTTTCTCAATTTGACTCCCTACACTCAATCTCTTTAAACAATTTTTTACTCAATTGATCCAATGTTGTTGTGTGCTTTGTTCTCGAAAAAATTAGTGACTGCCGAAAGGCCATTACCCGATAAATAAGATGGAGAAAAAAGTGCATTCATCCAAAAACTAACTGAAAGGCCTAGAATGTATATATGTACATATATTTTGGTGAAGTTACGAGTTGATCTACATACTCGTACAGTCAGCAAAAGAAAAAGTTGTACACCAATCAATTTGAAATAAATTGTGAAACGATATGAAAAATATGAATTAATTTATTTCTGTTTAGGGAACTAAAGAACAAAAACTAAAAAGTTAATTTCGCTTAGCTTTGGCGAAAATAAAATTTGTACTAAAAAGGAATAAAAATATTTGTTTAAATATTAAATTTTTTAAATTTTTATATAGTTTAGTGTGTTCTACTTGCCTGGAGATATTTTGGCATTGAGTGGTTCTATAGAATTGAGCTACATATCGATGCCTCATCCAGAGTACACTAAGTCGATGTTGCATGTTTTGATGAGTTCGCTTTTTTATTTGGATTGATGTAAAATTGCATCCTGTCAAAAGTTCCAATTTATTGGAAAATTTCATAATCAATTAAGTTTTTAAAAAATGTCCAATGTCCAAAAAAGGCAAAAAGCTTTGTTCGTCTTAAAGTGGTCTAAGTATTTTTACATGTTCTATTATCACTATTTTGAGTTCGTACATACTAGGTTAGGTCTAGTTGGTAGTTAGTTAGGTGGCAGCCCGATGTATCAGCTCACTTAGACTATTCAGTCATTGTGATAAATGGTGAACTTCTCTCTTATCACTGAGTGCTGCCCGATTTCCAGATTTAAGCTCAATGACAAGGGACCTCTTTTTGATAGTCCGAGTCGAACGCTTCCACATTGCAGTGAAACCATTAGAGAAGCTTTGAAACCTCAGAAATTGTCACCAGCATTACTGAGGTGGATAATCCACCGCTGAAAAACTTTTTGGTGATTCGGTCGAAAGCAGGAATCGAAACCACACCTTGTTGTATGCAAGGCGGCATGCTAACCATGGCACCACGGTGGGCTCCCATACATATCAAAACATTATAAAAATATGATTTTGAGGGCCGAAAATAAGGAAATTTCTACCTTATACGGGTTTTGAGAAATTTCAAAAAAAAACAAAACTTGTTTCTTTTTTCTGTAAAATTCACTTTTTAGACTTAGCGCACTTTGGAATGTAGACATCGATATATGGATGTTTTTTTTCTTTGCTAAAAATATTGAAGCTCTTCGGTTTTTGTTTTCCTATATATGTCACAAGTGTGTTCAATCAGAGTCATTCCGGGCTCTGCGCCAGGGTGACTTAATACTATTTTGGTGTGAATAGCAAATTTTATTTACGAATATGGAACGAATGCTTGGGGTCAGTATCTTGGAAAACTCAAATTGAAGATAGTTACGTTTTGAATTCAAGAAATTAGTTGAGTTTTGCAATCAACATTAGTTAAATTTTTAATTGAATCACCTAAACAATTATGTGAAATTTTCAAATCAATTAATTTTTTAATCAAATATTTTTTTGATGACCAATTAAAACTGTGACTGATATTATTGATATCATTAATATCATTTTCTTGATTGAAGACATTTCAATTAAAAAATTAATTTGAACAATTAATTTCGTTATTGAATCTGAAAAAACTTGTGTTTACTGATCTACAATCCTTTTTTTATTAGTTCCAAATTTTTATTTCGTTCATAAATGCATGGTTATCGAACTCTCACACTTTCATTTTTCGAGCATTTGGAAGATGATCGCCGCTATCCTGGTTTTGTTTTCGAAATCTTGATCTTATTGCAAGCAGCACGACAATGTTTTTTTTTCTTAATGTG
>PGFW01063568.1:0-12196 GCA_003123925.1 Haematobia irritans | reverse complement strand
TACCACAAAAGTCAAGATCGGGAGATCGTTTATTTGGGGCTGTTTTTGAAACATGCCCATCTTCGAAGCTTGACCTGTTGGAGAAAAAAAATTGTTTTTGTTTTGTTATTGAGACTGTAGCGTGATTACAACAGACATTCCAGAACAACGACTTCCCTTCAGTTTTTTGGTGCAATTGACTTCTATTTCCAGAGCAGTTGGAGATTTTTACTGGTCATAGGAACGGTTTGTATTTTAGCTCGCTGTAGCCACTTTCATGATTCTGGTCTTATAGACAACAGAACCCATCCTTAACGTATTAGCCATACTCATGAGGGTTAATTACCCATCCCCTAACCGGTTTAAATGTCCCTCTTCATAGGGTTATATTAAACACCTTTGCTGCGCCTTATTGCATCTGTAAGAGGGGCAGTTCTATTTTTTGTTTTATTGTTTCGTTAATATTTTCCCCTTACATATTGTTCCTTTCCTATCAACATCACAAAAATTGTACAATTGACGTTTGCGCTATGTGTGTCAATGGCTTTTTGTTCGGTCGAGTGTGTTAAGCCGATTGTTATGGTGCTTAGTAACCCAGGATCAACCTGGTGCGGATGCGAAAAG
Organism: Haematobia irritans; assembly: GCA_003123925.1. Lineage (NCBI taxonomy): Eukaryota > Metazoa > Arthropoda > Insecta > Diptera > Muscidae > Haematobia > Haematobia irritans. The sequence continues at coordinate 11,593 of PGFW01063568.1, read as the reverse complement.
TTTTAAACTGTAGAAATTATATAATAAGAAAAAAAGTAAAAAAATTGGTTGTAAAAAAAATGTTTTTTTGGACTTGTCCCTCTAACATGTCTATTTTGGGAGCCACACGATTGATTGCTCAATATTAGCATGTCCGCTTGCTACACAAGGTTCGTCGGGTTCGATTTCTGCTTCGACCGAACACAAAAAGCTTTACTTCAGCGGTGGAATTATCCCACTGACAATGCTGAGTGACATTTTCGAGGGTTTCAAGCTTCTCTAACGTGGTTTCACAGCATGTGGAAAGCCGTTCGGACTCGGCTTAAAAAAAGGAAGTCCCTTGATCATTGAGCTTACATTGGAATCGCGGGCAGCACTCATGATAATAGAAAGTTCACCAAACGTCGCGTATCACAATGGATGAGATTGTCTTAATCGGTCTGGATACAGTCGTGTGCTGCCACCTAACGCCTAGACTTGTCATATTTTGAACTGGGTTAATGTATGGGTTGAAAACAACCGTTTAAAGGGTTGGTTTGTAGGTATCTTGTGGGGGTCAATTGACCTTTGTAATGACAACTCCAAGTTATATTTTCACGGTCACCTAACGATTAAAGGTTATAAACGTTATAAAGGACAGTGAAACGACGGTTTGGACCAGTCCCACGAACTGAAGGGTTATTATACCCCCATCAGCATCCTATGGTGGTGGGTATAAAAACGAATGTACCAATGAACAAGGTGAACTTAGAGAAATCAAGATTTCAGGAAGGGTGTAAAGGACACTGTGGGTGAAGGCAAATGAAATCAAACCCAAGAACTACTAAATGTGACTATGAAAAGCCTACTCGTGTCGTATGGTATGATGAAATTTAGTGAATATAAGTCTTGCGTTGCGAAAGACAAGGAACTAAAAAAAACAAGGTATAAGAAAATTATGGAATAAGAGCCATTGATATTTCTTCTATATCTGCCTTGGTTTAATAAATAATAAAATACCAAATCCAATAGAGAGGATAAGAAGCCGAATTCAGACTAAACTGTATATCAGTCAACCTGAGGCAGAAATAATCAGACTCCAAGCATCCACGAAGGAGTTTCATACTCATAATAGTAACACACCATACCAACTTTACAACCTGTTTAATTTTTTATTTATTTATTATTATTATTATACCCTCCATCATAGCATAAGGAGGGGGTATATTAAACTTGTCATTCCGTTTGTAAAGCACATTCGAATATGCCTCTAAGATCCCCATAAAGTATATATATTCGTCGTGGTGAAATTCTTGGAGTTCGAATTAAGCATGTCCGTCGTTCCTCGTCCGTCCGTCTTTAAGTAATACATCTAACTTCCGACAACTGAAACAACTATCGACTTGAAACTGGCACAAGTATTGTATCGATGTTAGGTTCGGGATGGTATTTTGGAAAATGGCCAATATCTGTCATTATAACATATATCCCCATATAAAGGGACCTCAGATTTGGTGTGGAGTCCTCTAAAAGAAGATATTTCATCGATCCGGCTGAGAATTTGTTAATACGGGTGGTTGTGATATGGTCTCTACAATCAGGCAAAAAAGTTCAACAGTCGGTCATAATTATTAATATAGCCCGCATAAAACTCATCTACCAGATTTGGCTTGATGAGCCTCTACATAAGCATATTTCATTGATTCCGGCTGAAAATTTGATATGGTGTTGGATAATTGGCTTTAAATCAACGCGTGGCAAAATTGTTCACATCGTCCGAGCAATTATATATTAGTCTCCATATATAAACGATCCCCAGATTTGCTGCGGATGATGACCTAAAAGAGGAGCATATTTAAATTGTCCGACCGCCTGAAATTTGGTATAATGTTTGGTATATGGTCTCTACAATCCATTAGCAAAAGATTGGTCACATCGGTCAATAATTATTATCCCATAATAAACCGATCCCCAGATTTGGTTATTGGAGCCTCAAACAGAAGCATATTCATCCGATCTCGGCTGAAATTTGGTATAGGTGGTTGTTGGTATATGGTCCTAACAACCATGGCAAAATTGGTTCACTCGGGTTCATAATTTATATATGCCCCATATAGAACCGATCACTCCAGCATTTGGCTTGACGGGAGCCATAAAAGAGAAGCAAATTTATCCGATCCGGCTTGAAATTTGTACATTTGGTGTGCCACTACTATGGTCTCTAACAAACCATGCAAGTAAATTGGTACCCATCGTCCATATTAATATACCCCATATAAAACCCGCCGAATATTCCCAGTTTGCTTGCGGAGCCTCAAAGGAGGACAGAAAATTTCATGCCGATCCGGCTGAAATTTGTAGCATGATGTTGGTAATATTGGTCCTATAAACACTTCGTGCAGAAAAATGGTCCACATCGGTATCATAATTATATTAATATCGGCTGCCATATAAACCGATCCAAACAGATTTGGCTTGGGAAGTGTCTTCCAGAGAACAAATTTCATCCAGATTCCTGGTTGTTAATTTTGGAACAGGTCCATATCGGTCCATAATTATATATAGCCGCTCCATTAAAGATCCCCAGTTTGGGTTGCGGGCCTCAATAGAGAGCAAGATTTGATCCGATCCGGCTGAAATTTGTACATGATGTTGTATATATGGTTCTTCTAACAACGGTAGGCAAAATTGGTCACATGGTTCTATTAATAGTATAGGCCCAATAAACCGAATCCCTCAATTTGCTTGCGAAGCCGTCTCACAAGAGAAGCAAATTTCATCCAATCCGGATTTGTAATTTGACACATGGTCCATTATCGCTCCATAATAATAGTCTTAGCCCCATATAAAGACGTTCTGCAGATGTGGACCGGGTCCGGAGCATGCTGAGGAGCAAGAGATTCTCCGATCCGTTCAAAGAGTAGGACGTAGGTGTTTAGTATATGGTGGCTACAACCTTATCCAAAAATTGTCCAATTCAACAAAAATTGGTCCATATCGAGTTTATGAATCATGGTGAACTAGAGCCAAAATAATTCTACCAAATTTTATTTCTATAGAATGATTTGTCAAAATTTTATTTTCTAGAGAAAATTTATTTAAAATTTTATCGGTCATAATAAAATTTTCATCATTGTCAAATTTTATTTCTATAGAAATTTTGTCAAAATTTTATTTCTTATTAGGAAAAATTTTGTTCAAATTTTATTCGGATTCATAATCATAAAGTTGGCCATCTCGAGCCAAAATATCGACCAAAAATTTTATGTCTATGAAATTTTGTGCAAAAGTTTATTTCTATAGAAAATTTTGTTAAAATTTATTCGAAAAAATTTTGTCAAAATTTCTTTCTATAGAAAATTTTGTTCAAAAATTTTTTATTTGCTATAGAAAATTTTTGTGAAAAGTTATTTCATAGAAATTTTTAATAGTTTCTTTCTATTGAATTATATAACGTAATTGGATCGATCTTTTTTTGATTGTTAATATTACTACGTATGGACAGACTAATTTTAGAAATGTGTGTTAGGAGGTTTTAAGATACCTTGGCCGACTTACGGCCGTATTACTTGTTTTTTTTTTTTTTTTGAGTTTTTTATGGAGTTTAACTAATTGTTATTAATAGAATATAGCTAAATAAAAATAATTTCTTTCCTTTATGAATTCGCACAAAAATGACATGTGTTGCCTGAATATACATAATTCAATAGTAAATCGCAATCATTAAATATCGATTGTTTTTCTTTGTATCTCAAATAGTTATTTTGAACCCGCCATTAGTAACCGAAAGAATCGCTATATTTTGTTGAGTGACATAATATTGAAGATTATACTGATTGATTAATGCCATGATTTGCATAAATACATAAGTGAGATATGGCAAGTTGATGACTTTGTTTTGTTTTCCTTCAAGGAAGAATACCGATGAAAATATTGGTCAAGTCAGCAACTAAGACCATTTATCATTTACATATATTTTTATGATAAGTAGTTTTTAGATCATATTGATATTGGATAGAATAATGCAATATAAGTAGAAAACAAATGAGCAACAAAATTTTTGTTAATAAGTTATTGGCACAAAGAACGTGGCGACTGCAATTATGCATCTTGATAGAGATATGAAATACATATAATTGCACTGAAAGAAAACGCATGAACAGGTTCCAAGATTTTGCCTTTAAGCTTTGGCTATTGATTTCAAGCCAATAGTCGGCCTTCTTTATTAGGACATAGAGGAATTGTTTAGGAGATCTTTCGGCTTTAAATCTAAGATCATAAAAATCTAACATTAGAACATAGTATACGTACGGCCGTAAGTTCGGCCAGGCCGAATGCTTATGTACCCACCATGGATTGCGTAGTAACGTTCTACTAAAGGCTGTCATACCACATCGAATTTACTTGGGTTGCGATATACATTGCCGAGGCAAGGTATCTGTAAAACTTTTTAACACTTAGTCTTCTAGAATGTTGTAAGTTAGTCGCATAAGGGTATATATAAACAAAAAACAAAAAAAAGCCGATTAAATAGTAGTATAATAGTTTGAAAAAAATTGTTCATATAGAAATAAAATGTTTGACAAATTTTTCTATAGAATAATAAAACTGACAAAATTTTCTATAAAAATAAATGTTGGCAAAATTCTAGGAAGGTAAAATGTGACAAATTTTCTATAGCAATAAAATTTTGACAAAAATTTTCTATAGAAATTAAAAGTGTTGACAAAATTTTTCTTAGAAATTAAATGTTCGAAAAAATTGTCTAATAGAATAAAATGTTTGACAAATTTTCTACAGAAATTAAATTTTTTACAACAATTATTCTATAGAATTAAAAATTTTACAAATTTTTCTATGAAAATAATGATTGACAAACATTGCTTATAGGAAATGAACTTTTTTACAAAACTTCTATAGAAAATAAAATTTTGACAAAACTTTCTAATAGTAATAAGAAATTTGACAAAATTTACAGTGGCTGTTAGAGGCCATATACTAAGAAATGTACCCAAATTTCAAACCCGCATCGGATGACGTTTGCCCTCACCAAAGAGCTCGCGAGGTTCAAATCTGGGGGATGTTTAAATGGAGCTATAATATATATTTGGACCGATATGGACCAATTTGGCATGGTTGTTAGAGACCTATGATATAACTACCAGTACTAATTTTCAATTTGGATCGATGATTTTGCTCATCAAGAGGCTCCAAGAGTTCAAATCTGGGGATCGTTTATATGGGAGCTATATATAATTTAATGGACCGATATGGACAATTTCTTGGCATGCTTGTTATTAGACCTGATATGGACTAGTTAGGCATGTTTGCTAACGACGCATATACTATCACAGTGTTACCAATTTTGAACTGACGCGGATGAAATTTGCTCTCCAAGAGGTCCAAAACCAAATCTCCGGAGCGGTTTTATATGGGGCTCGATAATGATTATGGACTGACATGACCATACTTTTGCATGGTTTGATAAATATCATATACTACGACTAACCAGATCGATGAAATTTTGCTTTCCCAAAAGGCCACCGGAGTCAAATCTGGGATCAGTTTATATGGGGTTTATATATAATTATTGACAGTTAGTACGCAATTAGCTGCATGGTTGTTTGGATACAATATTACTAGACACCATGTTACAAATAAATAACTGAATCCAGAATAATTTTGGTCTTACCAAGAGCGCTCGGAGATCAAAATCTGGTGACGTTTTTATATGGGGGTATATTAATTTAAGCATCGTGTGGACCAATATGCATGGTGCATTAGAGACATATACTAACACCATGTACCCAAATTTCAGATCGGATCGGAGTAAATTTCTTTCTCTTAGAGGCACTGCAAAGCCAATCGGGGGATTGGCTTTAATGAGGGCTATATATTAATTGACCTGTGGCATTTTTGCATGGTTGTATAGAGCCATACACTAACACCATGGTGTCCAAATATTCATGCCGGGTCGATGAAATTTGCTTCTCTTTAGAGGGTCTGCAAGCAAAATTTGGGGTCCGTTTTAATGAGGCTATACGTAAAAGTGGACGATATGGCCATTTGAATAACAGTCCGACCTACCATCAATTAACAATACTTTGTGCCGAGTTCAAGTCTCATAGCTTGATTTAGGTTTCGGAAGTTAGCGTGATTGCACGACGAACGGACATGCCAGATCGACTCTAGAATTTATACCACGATCCGCCGAAATATATTATTATATATAATAATATTTATATATATATATATATAATATATATATATATATATATATATATAATATATATATTATATATATAATAATAGTATCTATTATATATATATATAATAGTATATATATATATTATATATTATAATATTAAAATCTTAGCTTATATTTGAAGCGTTTTTTCTTAAATTAAAGATTCGATTATATCAGTTGATTTAAAGACGATTTCTTTAAATGAAAAATGTTTTCCTTTTACTTTAAGGAACATTTTGACTTACTTGTTCAAATCTGACCGAAATTTAATAAGGAGAACGCAATTATTACTCAAAGGTCCTACAACTTTGAATTGAGAGACGCAATTTTCTAAAATTTGTGTCATAAATTTAATATTAATATAAATTTGAACAAAAGATTATAAACTTTGTTTAATTAAAATGACATATATTTTAGAAGAATTTTGTGCTTAACATTGCGTAAATTTCGAGACCTAAAATTAGGCTGCACAGTCTTTCATATAGGCTCGAAGTATTTTTTTCGTATGCCTTGCGGTTTTAACACTAATGCTGTATCATCTACTTCATGAAACTGAATCAGTAACTTCTTTTTATAGCAATTTTTATACATGAAATGATGCTCAATTAGTCAGAATAGCTAAACTTTATAGATTTATACCATTGTGAAATTGCATAGTTGTATAGCATTGTTAGTATGAAGGAAACAGTTTTAATTTCCAGTGCAATCATTGATTGCTAATAAATAAAACGAATAATCTCAAACTAGTTGGAATGACTCCTTTACTTATTGCCGACAGGTGTGACGCACTGCTTACTTTATTGTTTCACAAAATAAGAGAAACTAAACTCTTGCGCGAAATATTTTTTGACTGGGTGTAGTTAAACATCTTTCTCCTATACCACGCGTAACAAGTCGGAAATTAAATGATCTCGAAAAGAATGTTACGTGGATGGTAATCGGTGCAGATATAACGTAAACGATAAAACTTTTTGTCGATGAAATAATTTTCGATCCAAAAATGTCAAAACAATAATTTTGAATGTCAATTAAGATTTCCCGGTCCCCAATTCTATCAATTAAATAAGAAAATATTCTTGTCATATTTCAGCGCCATTTAAATCTTATTTGCCATAGATATAGCTATTATATCCAAGGACAAATATGTATTTTGAGGGTTGAACTTGCACACAAATCAGACAGACGTGCATCGTAAAATCAATTCAGATTTAATTCTCCGTGGTCCGACTGTACTTCTTGGCGTTACTTAAAATGCATACAAATTATTATACCCGTAACCACAGGTATGGTGGAAGGATATAGATTAGTTTAAATATCAATTAGTGTCGTTGATCTATGAAATTTTTGTTTCCCGTGAAAAGATATTTTTTGGTGTATATTAGAGAATGTAATACGATAACGTTTTAAACATAGTTCGCGATTTTCAATGTCTGCAAGATGAAACCCTGAATAAATTTTATATGCGATAAATTTATTGCTATAAAACACTAAAAAAATAAGGTTTCGTTATTATGGATATGTTGTCTAAGTCATAAATTAATTTTAATATAGCAAACATTTTATTTAATACAAGAGCTATAAGGCCGCAAGCTCTTATACCCATCAAATATAACGATGGTTGATGGGGGTGTATAAGTTGTCCATTGGCCCTTTGTAACACATCGAAATATCGTTTTCGACTATATAAGTAATAAATTTTCTTGATCAGATGGTGAATATGTGCGAGACGAACTTAGTTGTAATATATATAATAGCAACCGATGATGGAGCCAATTTTTGCAAATGCTCTTTAGCAACTAGTAATACTAGCGCAATATACCAAATTCAAACGTGAATGGAATGGATTTCTCCTCCAAGAGTTCTTTAGGTCCAAAATCTGGAATCTGTTTATATGGGGGCTATATATAATATGGACCGATGTGAACCAATTTTTGCATGTTTGTGGAAGACCATAACTAACACCAATGTTACCAAACCCGAAATCGGATGAATTTTGCTCCCTCAAGAGGCTCCGCAAGCAAAATCTGAGCGTCGGTTATATGGGAGCCTAAATTAATTTATGGACCGATGTGGACCAAATTTTTGCGATGGTTGTAGAGACCATTAATAGCTACGCCTGCCAAATCTGCGGCGTCGGTTATATGGGCGCTATATATGAATTAGTGGATCCGATGTGGACACTAATTTTTTGCAGTGTTGTTGAGACCATATAACTCAATCACCAATGCTCCTGCCAAAAGGCTCCGAATCGCAAATAATGATGCGTCCGTTTTTATGGGGCTATACGTAATTTGGTCATCCGATATGGAGGCAATTTTGTAATACCATCCCACCTAACATAATAACAAGTATTGTGCAAGGTCGATAGCTTGTTCGTTCTGGAAGTTCGCGGTGATTTAACAGAACAGAGTGAAGGACGGACATGCTTCAGATCGACTTCAGAATTTACCACGAACCAATATATACATACTTTTATGGGGTCTTAGAGAAATCTATTCTGTCTGTCCGTACACTGAAAAAATTAGGCATGCCCGGATTCAAAGATTTTGTCTTTACTTTAACAATTGTATTGATATCCGAGGCCAAAGTGCGAGAATTTCAAGTAAGGATACTTTTAAAGACACAATTCTCTTTTAATTTGGGTTTTGTGTACAAATTTTAATTTTACTTTTTTCAGATTTTTTTCTTCGATATGCTATCAAAACGAGTTAAGACATATTCAGACTGAACTTCTCGTTGAATACTATGTCTGATGTTTCAAGTAAAAACGTTCTTTAAAAATAACGTGGTTGAAATAAAATGTCATATTTTTGAACGAATTTTGCTTTGTAGTGCAAGATGGCAAAAGACAACAAATTTAAAGAAAATTTAAATTAATTTTAAAGAATTTTTTTCTGAATTAATTAAAGTCAAGTTGACCTTAGCCCTAAAATTTACTTCATGGTTATGATACGCATATTTAAGTGAATCACTTAAATTATAAAACAGCACGATTCATGAAAGTTAATCGACTTTTGACAAGGAAAAAACTTTAATTAGTGAAAGCGTCTTCTTAGCTAAGCAAAATTTGCATTCTATTTCTAGGACATAAACCTTTGACCTCACGACATATTTTTTTTCAGTGTATGTATGCGTATTGCATTAAAGAAAAAAGATAGATAGTGTTTTCTGTGAATTGAAAACATTATCGTGAATACAGAAATTGATAAAAGAATATCGCCAGTCAACTCGGCCATGCACAGTGGTCGAATCCCATTGGTCAAAAATAAAGAAATCAAAGTTAGAAGTTGTCAAAAAATGTGGCAAACGCCTATTTTATCGCAAACATTGGTTGTTTAAAATTAAAATTTGTTTTTGTTTATTCCTTCTGTACATCTTAAGAAACAGCTTCTCATTGAATTTTGCAGTGTTAAAAATAGATAAAATTAAAATGCAACTTAAAATAAATAAGAAAGAAATAACTCTATTCGAAATTAAATTCGAAATGAATTATTGCATTTAAATGTGTTAATTTATATTTAATAACATAAATGCCTTAAAACTTGTTCTAAATTTGTATAAAAAAATATTTCAGTCTCATTTTTATCGTGTTCGTTCGTACCATATAATAAATTTTAACTAGCGTTTTTAGTGTGTCACCCCTGAAGTCAACAATGGATTTTTTTGTGAGTTTATTAGTTAATATTTCAAGATTCTAAATTGATAAATTCTCGATGCTTTCTTTCGCCTTTTGTATATTCTCTATACGAAATTGGTAATTGTATACCTCCTCCACCACTTATGGGTACAGGGTATATTACTAAGTTGGCATCTTGGTATGTAACCATAGAAGGAAAAGCTCTAGACCATCGTTTAGTATACCGACGCTTAGATTAAAATTCTGAGTCGAACTTAGACGATGTCCGTTGTCGTCTGTCGTGTGTCTGTCCGTCCGTCGTTATAGTATCCTGTAGTTTGTGCACAAAGACATGCTCGGCAATTTAAGTCCGATGTCCTCAAATTTGGACAATAGGTCCTTTCTTGGGACATGAGACAAGTCGCTATTAGTTTGGAAAAAAATCTGGTTCTAGATTTAATATAGCTGCAATTATTTATTTCACGATCTGTATAAATTGCGAGATTTATCAACCGATTTCTTACAATATTCAGTAGATCAATATTTATGAGTCTCTCGAAATCTTGCAAAATATCAGCCAAATCGGTCGCAATATAAATATAGCTCCATAATATATTTTGCCGTCCGATATGAACTCATCATGATCACAAGAGGCAAAGTACTACTGATTTTACGTGAAATTTTGACATAAAGAGAGATGACATTCTTAACCAATGCCTGTAAATTTATGAAATCTGTTCAGATTTAGATATACGTAGTCCCATAAAATATCTTATGTCCGATTTGCACTATATGGTCCTCAAAGCCACGTTTTTGGCGATATTAGTTCATATTTCTGCAAAAGGGGTTACGTTTAGTATATGTTAAGTGTGTCAAATTCTGTTAAAATCGGTTGCAAGATTAGAATATAGCTCACATAATATAGTATTTTGCCGCATTTGGACTTAATATTGTCTCAAGCAATGGTTTGCCTTAATTACTTTCAATGTGCAAAGCCGTACTTTTAACGATAACATTGCCATGTGACATAATATGCAATCGATTCATATTAGAACGTGCCGATTTGAACTAGATGGCTCAAAATCAGGTTTGCAGTGATAGTGCTTAAAATTTCCACAAGGAGTTAGTTAGTAGTATAGTAATTGTGGCAAATTTGGTTGAAATGATAGATATTAGATATGGCTCCCATATATATCTCCGTCCGATGCACTGCATGTGCCAGGGGAGCAAAAGATTATACATTCAATTATTGTAAAATTCGCATAGATAGCATAATATATTCTAACCTATCATGTAAATTTTAGTACTAAATTGTTCAGATTGTTATATAATTCCCATAAATGTACCCGGTAACTGTTTCATATTTAGCCCATTTTTCAAGGTTTTCCTTCCAATTGACTGGATTAGTTCTCAGAGAATACAAATAAGCCAAATCTCCACACTTGACACCAATTCGGTGATGACTTCCACATCTAGCCATACCTACACACTGCAATGCAAAAAATTCCCAGAAAGAGTATTTTTAAATAGTGCTCCAAGTCGTCGACTAGACCCAAATAATATATCAACCCACACTTGACCACTATTTGGCGCGATCTAATCAATAAGTCTCTTGTAAAATCGACCGCTGCGAGTACAAAATGTAAATATTACCTAAATGTCTATATACTCGAATACATATGTATCGCCTGAAAATATCAATAAATCTCTTTTGTACAATTGCATTAAAATTTTTCGGCTTATGATTTCCCATATTGTTTATAACATTGTTG
>PGFW01063557.1:17258-32373 GCA_003123925.1 Haematobia irritans | reverse complement strand
GTGTTGGTATATTGGGCTTCTAACAACCATGCGCAAAAAATTGGTCCACATCGGTCCATAAATATATATAGCCCCCATTATAAATCGCTTCCAGATTTGAACCAGGAAGCCTCTTGGAGGAGCAATAATTCATTCCGATCCGGTTCAAACTGTGGACACGTGGTCGTTAGTACTATAGTCTCTAACCATCCCATGCCAGGAAATTGGTCCACATCGGTTCAAATTATATATACGCCCCCATATACACCGATCCCAGATTTGGCTGCGGAGCCTCTACGAGAACCAAATTTCATCCGATCCCGGTTGAAATTTTTGCGAACTTCGTTGTTAGTATTATTAGGTCTCTAAACAACCGGCCAGTATTGTCCAGCATCAGTTCGCAGTAATTAGTTATTATTAGCCCCATATAAACCGTTCTTCCAGATTTGACCCTTCCAGGACCTCTTGCGGGAGGAGCAAGAATTCATCGATCTGGTTCAAGGGATGTGCGAAACGTGGTGTTAGTATACGGCCGTTAACAAACCATACCAAAATTGGTACCACATTCGGTCTATAGTATATAGCCGATCCCCAATCACACAAAAGATAGTACATATCGGTTTCAATAATCACGGCTTTGCCACTCGACGCCAAAAATTATCTAAGCAAAATTGTTTAGGTTCAATAGAAAAAAATTTGTCAAATTTTATTTCTATAGAAACAATTTTGTCAAAATATTTAGTTCTATAGAAAATTTTGTCAATTTTTCTATAGAGAATGTTTTTGTTAAAATTTTATTCTATAGAAAATGTTTGGGCAAATTTTTTCTATAGAAAATTTGTCAAAATTTTAGTTCTATAAAAATTTTGTTGACCCAGTTTATTTCTATAGAAAATGCTTGTCAAAAATTTTATTTTTTTCTATAGCAAAGTTTGTCAAACTGAATTATATACGTATTTAGATCCCGGTCTTTTTTAATTTAATATATACCACGTATGCGACTTACTTACAAACTTATAAGACGGCTTGCCATCGGCAAGCGCTACCGCCAAAACCAAGTAATTCGATTGTGGTCAGCTGTTTAGAAGAAGTTTCTACGCAAAGTACCAATGTGGAGGCGGACATAAGCTTCGGCCTGGGCCTGAACTTGCGGGCCGTATATACTTGCTTCATATTTTTAATGGGTTAATTTTAACGTGTTTTTATTTCAAATAGCGTTAAAAACAGAATTTAAAAATGGATAAAATGTTTAACAAAAATTATAATATTTTGAGGTCAAACGTTTGTGAGAAAAGCTTTTGAAAGTCATTAATAAATTATTAAGAATTATCTATTTATTGTTTATTTTAAATCCTTACAGCAAATGTAATGAGAAAAGGAATCATTGGAAAAATTTACGGCCTGATCAGCTATATATAAAGGGTGATTCTTTTTGAGCGTTTAGGATTTTCATGCATTACTATTTTGACAATTATCACGTGGGATTTTCAGACATTGGCTGTCAAAGAGAAGAAGATGCTTAGTATGCTTGACATTTCATCATGAATAGACTTACTTAACGAGCACAACGATCGAATTTTCAGCTGAATGGGCCCTAGAAAAGTTGCAGAAAATCGCTTTTTTTATCCGATCAAATTTTGTTCAGCGATAGACTCATTCTGGTTGAAGTGGCTACGTAAAATAAGCAAAAATTGCCGCATTGGAGCTGAGAAGACGCAACCAAGAAGCCGTTCAAGAACTGCCCATGCACCCCGAAAAAATGCACTGTTGGTTGGTTTGTACCGCTGGTGCGAAATATAAGGGGACCGTATTTTTTTTCAAAATGCTTGTGGACGCAATCGTACGGTGTGGAATGGGCGATCGCTATCGTTCGATGCCTAACATAACTTTTTGTTCGCCAAAGAATGGGAAGAACTGAACTTGGGTTGACATGTGGTCTTCAACAAGATGGCGCTACATGCCACACAGCTCGCCGATTCTATGGCCATTTTGAGGGAAAACTTCGGCCTGAGAAACAATTCATCTCAAAGAAATTGGACCGCGTAACGTTGGCCCACCAAACGATCATGTCGATTTGACGGCCCTTTAGACTATTTTGTGGGGCTACGTCAAGTGCTAAAGTCTACAGCAAATAAGCCAGCACACTCATTCAGGCTTTGGACAGACAACTATTTCCGAAGAAATTCGGGCGTATTCCGCGCCGAAATTGCTCGAAAAGTTGCCCAAATTGGATCTTTCGAGATGGACCACCTAAGATCGCAAGCCGCGTGCTCAACATTTAAAATGAAATTATCTTCAAAAATGTAAATGTCATGGACCAATCTAACGTTGTCAATATAAAGAACCATACGATGAGATTTTGCCAAAATTTTATGCGTTTTTTTTTTAAAAAAAAGTTATTCAAGCTTTTAACAATTCACCCTATATATATATAATCAGAAAAAGTGAAACATACCCGTCCTGCAGACCAAACCAATGTTAAATTCATACGCTTCTGCGCTAATTGTAACACCACCTCCGATATCCAAAATTTTCCACTACTTGTTTGACGACGCTTTTTTCTAGGCCAACATATAAAGGCCAACTATTAAAGCCCAAAAAACTATTAACGCTTGAAATCCATCACGACACTAACTTTATTTCTGAGTGCAAAAGATTCAAAATTCTTTTGCGGTAATCTACGTAAACAATAAAATTGATTTCTCAAATATTTTCCGTGAACTTTTAAAGGAGAATTTAGTTTTGTTCTTCTAAGGTTTTGTTTTGGCTTCCAATCTTCATTGAAGCATATCCCCATTCCAATGCATTCCATTTCAATATGTACAAATGTTTAATCTGGTACACGCTTCACAATTGCTCCATCCCAAACGCTGATTAAGGCCACCTATTTCTGTTCTGTTGTTTATGTTCATTGTGTTTTTTTGTCAATCGACTTCCTTTTGACTGAACTCCAAGCATTGTCAACCTCAGGGCTTCTAGTAGATGTGCTGAGCTTGTTTTTCTTCATGTGGGTGTGTGTATGGTGTGTATGTGTGTGGGAGTTACCTCATGCAAACACCCCTATAAATATACATGTGCCCATTATTGTTGTGTTCCTTACTGCTTCTTTTTTGGTTGGTGTATTTCTTGCTGTTGCTTGTCATTTGTTTGGACTTTGTTCTGCTGCTGCTGTTTTTACTATACTGTCGTTCTACATGATGCTGCGGCGCTCAATGACCTGAGCTATGCGAATAAAGCGGACCAACGACAAACGACCAGGAAGGAAACATTCTTAATCACTTTAGCCATCTGATCATATGGATATGAATGGCACTTGCCATGCTGTTTTACAAATGCATAAGAGCTTTTTTCTCTCTGCCCGTTTGCAGTTTATTGTTTTGTATTACAATCTTCCTTTCCATCTTGCACCCAATTATTGGTAAACCTATACCCATACTAGGCATATGTGCCACAAAACAACTCACCGATACTGTCACAGGATATGCAGGCGTGTTCCACAATCAGGCCATGCGGCACAACAGTTTAAACGGGAGTATCGGGATTATACGTACCCTATACCTCTTATTACGAGGAAGTGGAGCCGATACATGGACCTCATTTATATGGGTGTGGGTGTGGTGTGGGTGTAGGTATGTGTGAGTCTATGCTATGAACGACAAAACAGTTTCGCTAAAAACTATTTTCGTTAAAAGCTCCCAAACTTCTCACTCTCTATGCAGATGCCACATAAACTCTTCACTCTCATGAAAAGCGGTTATTGTCACATAACAAAAGAGAGGTGAGTGATGGGTGGTTATGGCTGTTGAATTACACTGCCATTTGACGGAAATGAAAAGATGAGCTTAAATACTCGAAAGAAAACATGAAAGCACAAGAGCCAACATTTCATTCATTCTCCAACATTCCATTCAGTTAGAAGCTTGAGTGATATTCACGTGAGTGAGTGTACTTTGGTGTTTTAATAGGCTACACTAAAACCAAAAAGAGTTGACTTAGGATCCACAGACGTGAACTTCAGGTTAATAAGTTGACACTTTTGTGATCTTTTTTGATACAATTTTCGACTACTGCCAAAAGCACTCGTTGGCACGACCCGCGCGAACGATTTTTGGCTACTTTTTCTTCACAATTACTCTTACATTTAGAGGTTACCTGCCCCTAAATGTGAACATTTCTTTCAGATATAAATCAACTCTAAAAAATTGCGTAAATAGGCGGAACATTGAAGAAATAAACATTTTAAATAACCAAAAATCAAAGCAATAATTTTAGATTTTATTACAGGATCCTCAACCATTTTTAGAGACGAATTTTTGTCTATATCACATCGTCCACAAATTGTGAAACTCGTGAAAACTTCTATTTCTTTTCCGCCACACCTAAAGAAACATGTGAGTATTATAAGATAGCTGTATATATTTGAAGAACGCTCGGGCATTGGAGACGATATTATATGTCCTTAGGGAATCAATCCTTAGAGGCCGGCACCTATGTTATTTTAGCCGGGTTGCCACCAGTTGGTAGAATTTCTACTTAAAATGCCGTAGATTTTATTACTTGTTTGATGTTAGATTGGGGTAGAATTCTTGATTTTGGTAGATTTCGCAAAGATGCTGTACTCTTCATAATTTTTTGTGATTGAAATAAAACTTTTCAAATATTTTCCTAGTAAGAAATAAAATTTGGTCAACATTTTCCATAAAAATAAAATTGTAAAAATGTTTCTAAAAATAGAAATAAAAATTTGACAAAATTTATATCTATTAAAATAAAGTTTACCTTCTATGGAAATTAAAATGTTGAGCAAAATCTTCTATGGGAGAATAAAATTTTGGACAAAATTTTCTATAGAATACAATTTTTTACAAATCCCTTCTATTGAAATAAAATGTTGACAAAATTCTTCTATTGAAAATTATATAATTCTGACAAAATTTTCTACTAGAAATACAAATTTTTATAATAATTTTCTATAGAAATAAAGTTGAAAATATTTTTTGAAAATGTTATTAAATTTTTCATATAGATATAACATTTTTTTCCAAGTAGAAACGCGAATTGTGACAAAAATTTTCTGTAGAGTAGTTAGGGAGCCACCGTGATGCCAATGGTTAGCATGCCCACCTTGCATACACAGTCGTGGTTCGATTCCTGCTTCGCACCGAACACTAAAAGTTTTTCAGAGTATCTAATCCCACCTAAACAGTAATGCTGGTGATCATGTTCGTGAGGTCTCAGCAACTTCTTCTAAGCTGGTTTCAACTGCGGCAATCGTGGAACGCCGTTCGGACGCGGCTATAAAAAGGATGGTCCCTTGTCATGAGTTAACACTGGAATGCGGACCCAGCACTCAGTGATAAAGAAGAGAAGTTCCAACCAATGTGGTATCACAATGGACTGAATAGTTCTAAGTGCAGCGTCTGATACCATCGGGCTGCCACTCTAACCGTAACCTAACCTCCTGTAGAAGTAAAATTTTGACAAAAATTTCTATAGAAATTAAAATTTTTGACAAAAATTTTCTTATAGAAGTAAAAGTTTTTACAAAATTTGTCTGTAGAAGTAAAATGTTGTGGAAAAAATATGTTCTATAGAAAATAAAATTTTTTGATCAAAATTTTCCTGTAGAAGATAAATATTTTGAAAAAAACAAAAAATTTCTGCTAGAAGGTAAAAATTTTTGACAACTATTTTCTATATAAATAAGAATATTTGACAAAATTTCTATAGTAAATGAACATTTTGAACAAAATCTTTTTACTAGAAATAAAATTTAAACCAGAATTTCTTTAGAAGTACATTTTTGACAAGAAATTTTCGTATAGAAATAACAATTTTGACTAAAATTTTATCTATAGAAGTAAAATTTTTGACAAAAATTTTCTACTATAAATAAAATATTTGGGACAAAATTTTTTCTATAGAAATTAACGAATTTATGACAAATCTTTCGTATAGAAATAAAAATTTTGACAACATATTTTTCTATAGAACATAAAATTTTGACAAAACCTTTCTTATCAGAAATTAAAATTTTTGAACAAAATTTCCTAGGAAATAAAATTTTAACAAAAATTTCTTATAGAAATAAAATTTTTAACAAATTTACTATAGAAATAAAGCGTTTGACAAAAATTTTCTATAGAAATAAAATTTTGGACATATGTATCTTCTATAAAAATAAAGATTTTGACATCAAAGATTTCATATAGAACAATAATTTGACAAAAATTTTCCTTACATAGAAATAAAAAAAATTTTGGACAAAATTTTCTATAGCGATAAAATTTTGACAAAATTTTCCTAAAGAAATGAAATTTTTGACAATTTTTTCTATAGAAATAAAATTTTGACAGAAATTTGCTATAGAAAGTAAAATAATTTGGGACATAAATTTCCTAATACTAAATAAATTTTGATAAAACTTTCCTTATAGAAATAATTTTGAACAACTATTTTCCTATAGAAAAACTAACATTTTGACAAAATTTTCTATAGAAGTGGAAATTTTTGACAATATTTTCTATTAGAGACATAAAATTTTGACAAAATACTTCTATAGAAATTAAAATGTTGACAAAAATTCTTATAGAAAATAAAATTTGTCAACATTTCATATAGAAATAAAAGTTTTGTCAAAATTTTCTATGAAATAAAATTTTGTCAAAATTTTCTGTAGAAATTACAAATTTTGTCAACCATTTTCTATAGAAATAAAATTTTGTTGTAAAAATTTTTATAGAAATAACATTTTGACAAAATATTCCTATAGAAATACAAATGTTGACAAAATCTGTCTTATGGAATAAAATTTTTTGACAAAAAACTTTCCTATAGAAATGAAATGTTTTAAAAATTTTTTTATTGGAAAATAAAAATGTTGACAAAATCTTCTATGGAAATAAAATTTGAACAAAAAATGTTGTCTATAGAAACTAAAATTTTATGACAAAATTTTCTATAGAAATAAAACTTTTTACAAAATTTTCTATAGAAATAAAGTCTTTGACACATTTTTTTACAAATGTTGTTAAATTTTCTATAGATATACAAATTTTTCCAATAGAAAATAACACAATTTGCAAAATTTTCTGTAGAAAGTAAAATTTGTCAAAATTTTCTACAGAAATTAAAATTTTGTTTCCAAAATTTTCTATAGAAATAAAATTTTTGACAAAAATCTTCTATCGGAAATTAAAATTTTGACATAAGATCTTCTATGGAAATAAAATTTTGGCAAATTTTCTGCTGAAATAAAAATCTGTTGGGCAAAATTTTCTGCTAGATAGAAATAAAAAATTTTGACAAAATTTTCTAGGAAATAAAACTTTTTGAACAGAATATTTTCTATGGAAATAAAATGGTTGACAAAATCTTCTATGGAAATAAAATTTATGGACAAAATTTCTGTAGAAATAAAATTTTGAGAAAATCTTCTTAAGATAGTACAATTTTGACAAATTTTCTATAGAACTTAAAAATTTTGACAACATTTTCTATAGAAATAAAAGTTTGACAAATTTTTCTATAGAAATAATTTTGAATAAAATTTTGACAAAATTTCCTAATAGACATAAAATTTTGACAAATTTTCGTATTAGAAGTAAAATTTTGACAAAATTTTCTATATAAATAGAATTTTGACAAAATGTTTCTATAGGAAATAAAACTTGACAAAATTTTTCTATAAAAATGAAATTTTTATGTCTATTTTAGAAAACCCTGTGTCCTAAATTTAAGGATTTGTTGATGTTTTTTAAACATTAGATTATAAACTGTTATTTTAATTAATTTTCATTAATGTGTAAAAAAAATTTGTCCCTTAATATTTTGTAAAGTGGGCATCCTAGACATTTATGTGCATAATCTTTAATATCATTGTAAATATTTTTTTCTTTGTGTAACACTCTATTGGCCATTTTTAGGGTTCTTGCGGATGTTTGAGTTGCGCAGAAATTGTAAAATGATAAGGAATCAACATGTTGTTATGGAGTTCACCTTTAGTTTGACAATATTTCTAATACATCACTTGGCTTGTTATTACCTACATGTAGAAAGAAGTCGCGACACACTTGTTCTTGCTGTTCAACGTAATTCTTTATTTTCAGACTAACTGTTTTATATTCATGTATATTCATGGGGTACAAATTACAAAATTGAGGATAGAGTTAATGTATTGATGATAAATGTCATTAAAGGCAATTC
Organism: Haematobia irritans; assembly: GCA_003123925.1. Taxonomy (NCBI): domain Eukaryota; kingdom Metazoa; phylum Arthropoda; class Insecta; order Diptera; family Muscidae; genus Haematobia; species Haematobia irritans. The sequence goes on along the minus strand of PGFW01063557.1, from coordinate 24,189 downwards.
AATTACAACGATATGATGTGTTTAGAGAGTAATGAAAAACCGAATCGACTTTGCATCTCTAACACCTCCCCTCAAATCGGTGAGGCATCAATGGATTGAGCGCTGATCATACCGAAACTGTGGATGTGTTTAAAGCTGTTTATTTGCTCCAAACTTTTTGGTGTAAGAACGTTTCAAGCTTCCATATCCTCAGTGGTTTATAGTGTAGTTGAATATATCCTTTATGTTGTGTTTGATAGCAAAAATTGATATGTGTCGAACATCTATATGCTTTGTTCGAGAATGAATTCGATGTGCATTGACTGAATTAATTTCTGTAGCACTTCTGGGCTGTCATTAAAACATTGTATATTGTTATTGGAAAACCAATTTCATTCAAAAATGCGTTCTGAGTACGAGTGCTTCTTTTGTTGCCTTCAGTATGGCCAAGAAAATTCTGCTTTCAGTGCTGGACAGTGCCACTGAGCGTTGCTTGCGAGCTTCCCACGATATCAAACTACCACTAAGTACAAATGCATATCCAGAATACGACTTTCGATCACTCAAATTGTTTCCCCAATCTGCATCTACAACACCGTAAATATTTGAGGAATTTTTCCGATACAAAAGTCCATAATCTGCTGTTCCGTTGAGATATCGTAAAAATCTCTTGGCAGCTTGCCAATGTTCTGTGCTGTAATTGCTATTAAACTGGCTTAAATAATTCACTGGATACGCTATGTCGGGCCTAGTCGAATACGCTAGCGTACATGCATGCCACCAATCAGGCTTTGGTATGGATATTTACTCATTATGTTTTGATCAGGTTTTTGTCTATCCAATTTACAATTTTGATCTAAAGGGGTTTTTGCAGGTTTTGAATTTTCCATTTTAAATCGCTTTAGTATTGAATTCACGTAGCTCTTTTGATTTAGAAAAAATATAGTTTTTCTTTTAAATTTTTCGTGAAAATTCATACCTAAAATCTTCGTAGCTTCCGCATGTCCTTTCATTTTCGAAAAGATTCTGCTAATGATTTCTTAATTTTTTCACGCCATTTTTCATCATTTGTTGCGATAAGCAAATCATCTACATAAATAGTAATTAGCATAATTTTATGACCTTTTTTGTTATAAAATAAGCATGGATCTTTGTTGAGATTGATGAACCTAATTGAACGCATTTTATCTAGCTTAAATTTTTTTATACAATTGAAGTCCAGATTGTCGAGCCGTATAGAGCTTTTACTAATTTACATACTGGTCTCTTTGCTTTGTTTAAATCATCTATCCATTTCTTCGATAAACTTTTAGCTTGTTTCCACCTTTTCACATTCGTTCCTATTTGTTTATCATTCTTTATTTCTTTCTAAAAAAGTGGGCGAAGAAAATCAGGTATTTTCGGTGTAAATGTTCTCCTACCAATTCCCCGTTTAAAATACGCTGCTCACAAAAATCCATTTGCGTGAAATTCTCTAAATCTCTTTGAGCTGCAATAGCAGATACCAGTCGTATTGTTGACGCACGAACTACAGGAGAATACGTATTTGTAAAATCCTCTCCTGGCCTCTGGGAGTAGCCCTTCGCCACCAATCTCACTTTCTTCTTGTGTTTGTTTTCTTTTGTTTCTAAAATACCAATCTATTACCTTGATCACATTGCTTTTCTTGCATGTCTTTTCTTACAATCTCCCAAGTGCCATTGATCAGGTTGGGCTATGGTATTCGTCCTCTTATTGCCTGTTTTGCCATTCCTGCTTTCTTCCACTCGTTCACTAGCTTCGCCTAAAGCGTCAACGGTCTCCGGCTATGCTGCATTCGCATATAATTCACAGTCTTCGAATTTCATCTTCATTTTCATCTTGGCTCTTTTCATTTCTGCTTCATTATTATTTTGCATATTTGTTTTGGGCACTTTATTTTTTCCTTTGCCGACTCTTGCACCTGGTCTCAATATCTTTGGTCTTCCTTTCTTACTTTTGGTGCTCCATCAACTAAAATCCACTACAGTTTCCGTTTTTCTTTCATTTCTCTCATTATTTCATCCTCGCTCCTCTTTCAAATTCAACTTCCGTCTCTCACTTTCAATTGTTATTTTGCCTTCTCCTTCATCTCTGCGTTCTAATTCCATATTCTTTCGGACTAGCGTCGATGGGTTGGGCTGAAATTAAAAAGTTGTCAGTGTTCTCGTTGATGAATTTTACGTCTCGGCTGATGATCTACCCTTCGTCTCGCACTCTGACCACTTCTATACGCTTTTGCCTCATTGGATAACCTTACGAGAATGCCATTCTCTGATCGGAATCTAGTTTATTAGTTTGATTTTGTCTTAATCAATACGTTCTATGCCTTCGTTCCTAAAAATGGCCTCATATGCTTTTAAAGATGGTTTCTTACCCGGTCCACAATGTGTAAGGCCAGATCTCCATTTTAATTGATTTTTTAGGCGCATCTGTTTCGCGATGTAGCCAAGATGTGGTTTTATGGCTTCGGCCCAAAAAAGTTTGAGGTACAACCGGCGTTGCTTAAAAGAAGACATTCTGGCCATTTCCAGTAGAGTGCGATTTTTTCGCTTTCAGCGCAATCCGTTTGCTGCGGGGTATGGGGGGACGGTCAACGTCGTTGGATTAACCAGCCTCCATCAAAAATTTATTAAATTGACCACTTAGCCGTATTCGCCTTCCATTATCGGTTTCGTGTAGAAAATTTATTTTTCATACCTGTAAAATTTTCCAGCAGAATTCTTTAAAATTTTTAAATGCATCGAAAAACAATCAATTTTGTGTTTTAAAAAGAAAACCTTCGCAATACGCGCGAAAAGTCGCTCAATTAAATTGTTGACGAAATAACGGATATTGTGAGGTGAAGAGGCTGACTGGTTAGGGCGTCCAACACAAATGTCACTATGTACAATTCTACCAATACGCTATTTTGCATAAATACTTTGTTTTTCTTATATATGGATTTTGACGCTTGCTTTTCGCTGAGACAGATTGTACATACGTGACAATTTCGGTGCCAATCTTTTATGTCAAACTCGTGAGCTTTTGTGATGTTTGCGAGTGCTTTTTAAAATCCACTTCTCATTTAAGTGAGCCCGGAGTCGTCACTAGCCATTAATATCCACAAAATCATTATCCTTGCAACGTTCGCCATGCTTTTGAATTTTAAAATAAATTCCAATTCTATTTGCTCTACCAAATTATTTTAATTTTTCTTCAAAACAATGAGCTGCTTCTTTTATTAGTAAATCGATATCTCATACCCTTTACGCCAAATTTCGATATGGACATCAAGTTTGTACGAAGCGTCTTTTTACATAGCATAACATCTGTTTGAACATTAAAATTTGTACTCACGATTATCCTCCATAAAGTTCAATTTAATATCTCCAATTCCAGAAATTTCGCTTGTCTGTCCATTTGCTAGACACAGTGTTCTTTTTATTTTCTTTCATGATTGTAAAAATTCTTTGAAATTAGACAATGAGGACGTACAGCACTGATCCAAGCACCAGCTGTTTTTCAAATGTCGACGGCAAACTAAATGCAAGATCTGCTGCAATTAAATAATGACTTTTCGTGCTTAAAATCTCTTGCTCCTTATGGTAATGGCTATATTGGTTTTGCTGTTGGCAATGACAGCATTAGTAGCCCAAACCTTACCCACACTTGAAAACAAAGCTTTGGTTTGTTTTTTATTTTTCTTTTGTTGATCACTCGTGGACTCTTCTTTGGGTTCTCGGTTGCAAGTTACTGTTCCCATTACCTCCACATAGCAATGCGCAGCTCTTGACTCTCTCACGCTCTTGATTTGACTTTTCTCGAGTCGTCTTTCTTCCAATTATGCTTACTCTTTAAAAGTTCGGGATGATGTAACTCACACTCTTAGCTTTCAAGAGCGCATCTAAAGCGTTTCGAAAGAGTCTGGTTAAACTGTATAGAGAAGTAACTGGCCAATAAATCATCGCCATTATATCAAACATTTATTTCTAATTTAACTGGTCCATACGGCTTCGAAAAATATCATTAAGGTGACCCCCCACACCGTTTGCGTTGATCTCCTCTTTGCAATGAACGTGCCAAATGCAACACTTTTAATAATGTCGCCTTTCTTGCAGGGCCTTTTTGATGAAATGCTAGATTTTAATTTCTCCCCCACATATTCTTTAGATGTTGCCGGCACTAGATATTAAATCCCAACTCAGAACGCGAGCAATAGACAGCATAATTTTCAGCACACGCCTTTTTTGGTCTTTGATATCCATTTTGTATCAATTTGACTGCTGGGTGTCCTCCTTCTTGGACCGAAATTCCATAAATCGCGCTTTTCATTAAAATAGGCTTTCATCTGCTCAGCTTCACCGTATCATTAATTATGAGCGCTTAGTGCGTCTCTCAATTGCTCACTCCGTTATTAGACATGGCTTCCAGAATTTTTTTTTTTTTTAATTAGAAAATTAAATCACCCTCCCCCCCCCCTATTAGTTACTGAAATATAGTGGGACCTGCGGCCCATAACCTGCTAGAAATAAAGTCGGACACACTTGTTCTGCCTTTCAACGAATCTTTTTTACATTCAGACTAACTGTTTTATATTCATGTATATTCATGGGTACATAATTACAAATGAAGGATAGTAATGTATTGATGATAAATGTCATTAAAGGCAATTCAATTACAACGATATGATGTGTTTAGAGAGTAATGAAAAACCGAATCGACTTTGCATCTCTAACATACCACCATACACAGAAAAAGATAATGAACTAAAATGAAAGAATGTACAATATACGCAATTTATGCATTATAATTAAAGGAAAATTTATAATCTTCGATATGTGGGTTTGTAAACCAAGAAAAAAAAATGGAAGTTCTTACAGTGATTACTATTAAAGCACTTCAAAAATTGCTTTTCTAGATATGGACTTGATTTGCACTTCACAAGAAGTTCTTTTGAGGTGATATATACAATATCCTTTTGGTTTACGCCATTTTGCCAAGAAATAAAAAAAATTTCAGAATTTTATTATACAAAAAACACAGCATTATGTAAGAATTATTTGAAAAGAGTGCCGATCCATTTTTTGGCAGACGGTAAAACAAATTAACGTAGAAATAAGTCGAAAAAGTTAAGAAAAATTCTAATTTTGTAATTATCTCCCTACTTTTTTTTAAATGAAATCCAATGGGTAAAATAAATTCAAATTTTCTAAGATAATCAAAATTTCTATAACAATTCTAGTTAACTCAAATTCCCTAAGAAAATTCGAATAAATTAAAATTTTCTAAGAAAATCAAATTTTTTTAGAAATAAATTTAAATTTTCTAAGAAAATTCGCAAAAAATACAAATTTTTCCAGCAAATTTTCTAAAAAAAAAAATCGTATATATTCAAGTTTTCTATGAAAATTCGAATAAATTGAAATATTCTACGAAAATTCGAATAAATTCAAATATTCTATGGAAATTCGAATAAATTAAAATTTTCTATGAAAATTCGAATAAATTCAAATTTTCTATGAAAATTAGAATAAAATCAAATTCTCTTTGAAACTTCGAGTAAATTAAAATTTTTAATGAAAATACGAATAAATTAAAATTTTCTAAAAAAAATATCGAATAAATTCAAATTTTCTATTAAATTCGAATAATTCAAATTTTCTATTAAAATTCGAATAAATTCAAATTTTCCATTAAAATTCGAATAAATTCATATTTTCTATGAAACTCAAGTAAAATCAAATTTTCTATGAAAACTCAAGTAAAATCAAATTTTCTATGAAAGATCGCAATAAATAAAATTATTATAAAAATTCGAATAAAATCAAATTTTATATTAAAATTCGAATAAATTCATATTTTCTAGGTAAATTAAATGTTCTAGAAATAAATTTAAATTTTCTAAGAAAGTTCGCAAAAAATTCAAATTATTCCAGCAAATTTTCTAAAAAAATTCGAATAAATTCTAGTTTTCTATGGACTGAATAGTCTAAGTGAGCCTGACTCTTAATCGGGCTGCCACTTTAACCTTTAACCTAGTTTTCTATGAAAATTCGAATAAAATCAAATATTCTACGAAAATTCGAGTATATTCAAATTTTCTATGGAAATTCGAATAAATTAAAATTTTCAACTCGAAAAAAATCAAATTCTCTTTGAAACTTCGAGTAAATTAAAATTTTTAATGAAAATACGAATAAATTCAAATTTTAAATTAAAGTTCGAATCAATTCAGTTTTTTCTAAAAAAAAAATCGAATAAATTAAAATTTTGTACTAAAATTCGAATAAATTCAAATTTTCTATTAAAATTCAAATAAATTCAAATTTTCTATTAAAATTCGAATAAATTCAAATTTTCTATTAAAATTCGAATACATTCAAATTTTCTATTAAAATTCGAATACATTCAAATTTTCTATGAAAACTCAAGTAAAATCAAATTTTCTGTGAAAGATCGCAATCAATAAAATTATTATAAAAATTCGAATAAAATTTTTCTATTAAAATTTGAATACAATTTTCTATAAAAATTCGAATAAAATCAAAATTTCTAGAAAGTACGAATAAAAACAAATTTTCTAGAAAATTCACATAAATTCAAATTTTCTATAAAAATTGGAATAAAATCAAATTGTCTTTGAAAATTCAAAATCTGGACTTTATTTTGGCCTCATTTTTTGTGTTGTTACCTTTTTTCGTTCACTTTTTGGATGCGATACTGCACTACCAGTATCACGGTAACAAGCAATGGTACGAGAAACAAAAGATTTATTTCTATTTGTATGCTGGAGGACTCTTACTTTAGCCACTTGGAAAATAACAAATGTAATTTTCTATGAAAATTCAAATTTTGTATGAGATTTCGAATGAATTTCAAATTTTCTACAATATTTCGAATATATCTATAATCTTTATGAAAATTCGATTGAAACTGCAAAATCCTCTTGCGC
>PGFW01063545.1:0-11815 GCA_003123925.1 Haematobia irritans | reverse complement strand
AAAATTTAGTTTTTTTTTTTTTTTTAATTCATTTTTTTTAATTTCAAATGTTATATAGGCTCTGCTACGATTAACTTCTTGGCGACATGGAATTTTGTCAAAATTTTATTTCTATAGAAAGTTTGTCAAATTTATTCTATTATAGGAAATTTTATCAAAATTTTATTTTATAGAAAATTTATCAAAAGACAAGAAAATTTGGTTGTAAATTTATTTCTATAGAAATATTTAGTCAAAATTTTATTTCTATAGAAAATTTTGATAAATTTTACTTCTATAGAAATTTAGACAAAATTTTATTTCTATAGAAAATTAGTCAAAATTTTATTTCTATAGAAAATTTTGTCAAAATTTTATTTCTATAGAAAATTTTGTCAAAATTTTATTTCTATAGAAAATTTTGTCAACATTTTTTTTCTATAGAAAATTTTGTCAACATTTTTTTTCTATAGAAAATTTTGTTAAAATTTTATTTCTATAGAAAATTTTGTTAAAATTTTATTTCTATAGAAAATTTTGTCAAAATTTTATTTCTATAGAAAATTTGTCAAAATTTTATTTCTATAGAAATTTTAATTTATTTCTATAGAAATTTTGTCAAAATTTTATTTCTATAAAAAATTTAGTGTCAAAAATTTTATTTATATAGAAAATTTTGTCAAAATTTTATTTCTATAGAATAATTTGTCACATTTATTTTTATATGCTATAGGAAATTTTGTCAAATTTTATTTTCTATAGAAAATTTGTGTCAAATTTTATTTCTATAGAAAAATTTTTCTGATAAATTTTCTATAGAAAATTTTGCAAATTTTTTTTCTTAGAAAAAATTTGTCAAATTTTTTTTCTATAGAAAATTTGTTAAATTTTTTTCTATAGAAAATTTGTAAATTTTATTTCTATAGAAAAATTTGTTAAATTTTATTTCTATAGAAAATTTTGTTTAAAATTTTATTTCTATAGAAAATTTTGTTAAAAATTTTATTTCTATAGAAAAATTTATGTTAAAATTTTATTTCTATAGAAAATTTTGTCAAAATTTTTGTTTCTATAAAAATTTTAGTCAAGAATTTTATTTTACTATAGAAAATTTTGTCAAAAATTTTATTTCTATAGAAAATTTGTCAAATTTTATTTTTATTTCTATAGAAATTTGTTCAAAATTTTATTTCTATAGAAAATTTTCTTTCAAAAATTTATTTCTATAGAAAATTTTGAAATTTTATTTCTATAGAAAAAAAATTTTACAAAAATTTTATTTCTATAGAAAATTTAGTCAAAAGAAAAGAAAATTTGTCAAACTTATTTCTATAGAAAATTTTCTAAATTTTATTTCTATAGAAAATTTTCAAAATTTTATTTCTATAGAAATTTAGTCAAAATTTTATTTCTATAGAAAATTTGTTCAAATTTTATTTTCTATAGAAATTTAGTCAAAATTTTATTTCTATAAAAAATTTTGTCAAAATTTTATTTCTATACAAAAATTTGTCAAAATTTTATTTCTATAGAAAATTTTGTCAAAATTTTATTTCTATAGAAAATTTTGTCAAAATTTTATTTCTATAGAAAATTTTGTCAAAATTTTATTTCTATAGAAATATTTATCAAAATTTTATTTCTAATGAAATTTGATGAAAGTTCTATTTCTATAGAAAATTTTGTCAAAAAAATTTTTTTCTTAGTCAAAGAGGAGTAACTTGCAAAATCTACCAAAAAATATTCAAGAGTTCTACCAATCTATCAAACAGTAAAAAAAATCTACCATTTTTTGTAGAAATTCTACAAACTGTGGCAGCCGTGGTATGGAGGCTCTATTTGTTATTAGGATTTACGAAGAATTTTAAAATCTGAAGGTATTTAGATCGGAAAGGAGCTATGCTAAATGTATTTTATATAGCTCGATGTTTCAATATAGACCAATCTCACGATTTGACTTCCTGGGAACCATCGTGATCACCCTAAAAAGGTTTTCAGCGGTGGAGTATCTTCTCTCAATAATGCTGGTGACATTTCTGAGTGTTTCAAAGCTCTTCTAAGTGGCTTCACCGCAATATTGAATGCCGTTCGGACTCGGCTATAAAAAAGTAGGTCCGTTGTCATTGAGCTGAACATAGAATCGGGAAGTGATAACAGAAAGAATCGGGAAGTGATAAGAGAGATGTTCATCACTGTGGTATCACAATGGACTGAATAGTCTTAGAAATATCAGCCTCCCACTATATCTAACATAAACCTAACCTCCTGGACTCATAAAAATATCAAAAATCTATACATTTGATATTACAAATTTTAATTTTTTTTTTTTTAATTTTTAATAATTTTCTTGATTGCCTTTTTATCTTATTCTAAAATTAAATATAAAGGAATTTCGAACAAGAGGTCATAGGAGCTTTGTTAACCACTTGGCGATTTGGTTATGCCAATATTCATGCCCCCCATATTTGGGTGATATTTCCTCTTTATTATGAAATAACACTGATCATTTCACTCAAAAAATTAAATTTTTCTTCGAATGCCTAAATAATAAACCGTTCGAAACCCCTTTTTTTTTTGGGTAAATGTGTAGCGGTAAATGAGATAATGGAGGATAAAATTCGCTCTGTCTGACTTATCCATTTCTCTCTTATTTAATTGTTCATTTTATTTTTTTATTTTATTTTTTGTTTATATTTTAAATGTAGTGCAAAAGAGCTCTGTTGAATAAATTTATTTTTTCGTTCTTTAAAATTCGAAGTAATTACTATAATTACAAAGATAATTTTAAAAAGAGTAACTTAAACCTCTATAAAGGTCAGAAAATTGCTATGCATAAAAAATATTACAAAAAATGTATAATAAGTTAAAATTGTTTTGTTTATTTATTTTTTTGTTTTTTGTTAACCATGACCTTAAACCAATTTACTTGTACTATCTTATTTATGAATCAGCTTATTGTCCAAAACGACGAATTTTTTTGTTACCTGTATTTCCGCGTGAATTATCTTTGAGACTATGTTCTACAAACCATTTTGTTTATCTCTATGACTTTTGAGCAGTATGGTCTACTATATGCTTAGCATTCATAAATAAAATGACAATTTCTTTGTTTCAAATGACAAATGTATTCAGTTGATCTTATTTGCGTTTCTATGCAATTTAATAGAAATTTAATTTTGAAAACTATTGTATTTTTCGAATCATTCTATTTTGCTTCATGATTTATAGTTATGACATAATGTAAACTACATGATGGTGTTTCAAATTTTGCTTCAATATCATTATTTTTTCGGGCAGTGGATTGCTCCCTTATCCGACTTTTTCAAAATATTTCTTAAATTTTACTGTAAATATTTTGGGGAGGGTACAGTCGTTCTAAGCAAATATTGTTGTTGTTTTTTTGTTTATTGAAGGGAAGTCCCCAAGCCCTTGATTTGTAGGGGGAAGTCATCTCTTTAATCGAGTTTGTTTCTTAAAGTTCTAGGATTATTGGTTACTGGAGAATTGAAAAGGGGTTTTTGGAAATTTTAAGAATCTTATTCTGGAATAAAAATTGTAAACAACGATCCATCGATAGTAATATTACATCGCTAGCACTAACATTCCATCTTTCTGGCAAACATGTTGGATATCGATCCGGGAAACCAGTGGTAATCAGAATGAGCAATGTCTGCTCTATACGACGCCGTGAGGTGATGGAATACACTTCCCATCTGAGTGTTTCCAAATAATTTTACTGTGCTGAAATGACCTTGTCTGTCTGACCTTTCCAAATATTGTGACCGCTTTTAGTCGGGCGTTTCTACATCACAACCAAATTCCAACCGAAGGATGTGAAATTGTTCTCTTCCAGAGATCTCTGGCAAGCCAAATCTGGTCGATCGCGTTTTATATATGGGCATGTATATAATTTACGGACCGATATTGATCCAATTTGCAATACCATCCGACTCTATATCACTTAGGTTAGGTTAGATTAGGTTGGCAGCCCGCTGTATCAGGTCTCACTTAGACTTATCAGTCCATTGTGATTACCGCATTGCGTGAATTCTCTCTCTTATCATCTGAGTGCTGCCCGATATCCATGTTAGAAGCTGCAATGACAAGGGAGCTCCTTTTTATAGCCGATTCCGAACCGGCGTTCCCACACTTGCCACTTAGAGAAGCTATTTGAAACCCTCAGAAATGTCACCTGCATTACTGACGTGGGATAATCCACCGCTGAAAAACTTTTTGGTGTTCGCGGTTCGAAGCAAAAATTTGAAGCCCTACGAACCTGTGTACACATAAAAATAAAAATTCTGATTTCAATCACGAATTATAATTGGATCTCATTAAGTTTTTTAATGATGAATGTCTTCAATCACAGAAATGATAGATTCTAATTAAAAAGATTAATGAAGGCTCAATTAAAAAGTATAATTTGATCCAATATAAAAAAATTAATGATACTAATTATTATGTTGATTATTTTGTTTTTTTCAAAAGTCTAAAAAAATTGTTAGATCAATTAAATTTTTTAGATTGAAATATTTTTAAAAACATCAATTAAAATTTAGTTAATGTGAAAACTTTTCGGTGATAATATATTTGGTAGTGTATGTGGCAAGGCTGGGCATGTTCTAAGCGATATGGCCACCACGGTGTGGCTTCCCTATATTTCACTTTACAACAACTGTAGTATCAATTGTTCAAGTCGAGTTGCGTTGTTTCTTCCGTAGTAGTATATCGGGTTAATGCCCTGCCTTTTTATCATAGGTTCGTGAGCTTCTAACCGCTCTTAGTTTCGACCGCAACATCATAAAAGTTTTTCCAGCTATATAAATGTAGGTTGTTCTCTTCTTCATGTCATTGAAAATATATTAAAAGATAGAATCGGGCAGGCACTCAGTGAATAATGAGAGAAGTTCAGTCGAACTTGTGGTGACACAACGCCTAAGTGAGCCTAGAGAATATCGGGCTGTAACGTCCTATAATGACCAATAGTGGATATACGAATTGTTGACATAAAAGAAATGACAAAATTTTAATATAGTCCCCATCCTATGCGAGGGAGAGTTATAAATAAAAATTTAACAAAGATTACGAACTTTTTTTTTAATTCAATTTTTTTTTTTATATGAAGATTTGTCCTTAATATTGCGTATAATTGCGTGCTCATAAAATAGTATCGTTGTATCATTTTTCAATATAAGCCAATATTTTTTTCAGTTGTAACAAATTTGGACTTTGTTTACCACACAGTTTTCACATCAATATAGAGAGAAGTTCGATCATTGCATTATGGTGTCACATCGTCTAGTATGAGTCTGAAATCATCGGGCAGTCACAATATCTGTATACGCATGTGGTCTGAGATCCAATCATTTCAGAGTGTTACAAAAGAAATGTACAAAATCTAGTATATCCCGCATTCCTATGGGGAGACTTGTTAGTAAAAAAAATTTTAACTACAAAGTATTGACAGACTTTCTTTTAAATTCATATTTCTTTTTTTTAAGAATGAATTTGTCTCTTTAATATTGCCGTGCCTATCAAAATTTACGTTTGTATTCATTTTTCTATATCAGGTAGTCAATATGTATTTGTTCAGGTGTTAGAGACAAACTTAGGACTTTGTATAAACTCGAACACAGTTATTAAGTACTTCACCTTTAACACTATAAGAAAAATTAAGGTGTTGATAGATATTGTTCCAGCCGCTTCTCACTGAAAGACATTTCTTTAGGGACCTATTCTAGCCTTAAACCTGGGATCTATAAAAAATAATATTGGGTTATCAGATGCTCATTCACGTTATTCTTCATTATCAGTATAAAATCAGACAAATAATATAGATAATTTCTATTAAGTAAAAAAATAATTTTTTATTATCAAAATATTAATAGAAAAGATTTAAAAATTTCAAGAAGACAACTCCTTAGTCCTGTATTTGAAAGCTTGTTTTTATTCGGTTCAAATCTTCAAAGTATCGCTATATTATCATTTAGATTTAAAAATTATTTTTTGAATCAAAAAATATTTTTCTTTGCTTCTAAGTGAAATTTGTCCCTACGACTTATTATGAAGTTTCACCAATTGTGGTGATCACAATGGACTGAAGTATGTCCAATGAGCCGTGATATCATCGCGGGCTGGCCACCCTAAACCTAACCAGCTACATTTAATGATAAAAAAATTATTGTAAAGCAGAAGGGGAATTATAATTTTTTGTCGCTTCATTGTGTCCTTCGAATATTGTTTAAATAGATAACATAGAGTGTTCAGCATTTCTGAAAAATTGAATTTTAATAATTATAATTTTGCTAACTAAATTTATTGTTAAAACATAATTCTTAGAAAATTTTATGTAGTGTATTTCATCATAGTCTGTATAGGATTTTATGTTCTAAAAGACATGAAATAAACATAAAGTAAACTTGTTTTTCCTAAAGTTTAGATTGATAATATCATTCTGCGTGATTGTAGATGCAATAATTTAGTCAAGTTGCATAAGAGATCTTTAGGACGTCTGCAATTACTCAGGTGAATTAACCCGACTTTATTAGAGAATATGTTTTTGATGTTACGCACTGGAAAAACTGCCCGGTTTCCAAGATTTTGTCTTTACACTAATGATTTTGGTGATTTTGATTCCGAGCCCAAAGAAGCGGAGAAATTGAAGTATAGGATACTTTTAGATGAATTGTCCTTTTAAAAAACGCGAATGTTGAGCACAACATAAATTTTCAAAAGAAAAAAAATATTTCAGGCCCGACTCAAGAAGAAATTATGCTATGTGCTCAAGCTTAAAAATCGTCTTTAAGACTAAGAGGTTTTTGATAAAACGTACTGCTATTTTTATAACGCTTTTTTGCGCTTTGTTTCAAGATGCAACCACGACAACAAATTTAAAGACCATTTCTTTAATTTTGAGATTTTATAACCGTCCACCATAGGGATGGGGGGTATATTAACTTGTCATTCCGTTTGTGAACACATCGAAATATGCTCTAAGACCCCATTAAAGTATATATATTCTGGGCTCGACGGTGAAATTCTGAGTCGATCTGTGAGCAATATCCGTCCGTCCGTCGACAGTCTGATTGAAATCACGTAACTCGAACGAAAAACAAGCTATTCGTACTTGAAACTTGCGCCACAAAGTAGTTGTTATTGATGTAGGTCGGACGGTAGCAAAATGCGTGCAATCGGTCCATTTTACCTTTATAGCCCCCATATTAACGGACCTCCAAATTTAGTTGCGGATTGCTCTAAGAGAAGCAAATTTCATCCGATCCAGGCTGAAAATTTGGTATATGGGTGTAAGTTATTTGATTGGTCTCTTAACAACCATGCAAAATATTGGTCCATATCGGCGTCCATAATTACATATAAGCCCCCATATAAACCGATCCCCCGATTGGCTTGCGAAGCCTCTAAGAGAACAAATTCCATCCGATTCGGCTGAAATTTTGGTACTGGATGTTAGTATATTTGTCCTCTAACAACCATGCAAAAATTTCGGTCCACATCGCGCCCATTAATTATATATAGCCCCATATAAACCGATTCCCCAGATTTGACCTTCCGGAGCCTCTTAGAGGAGCAAAAATTATTCCGATCCGGTTTGAAATTTACAACGTGGTGTTTAGTATAAGGCGGTTTAATAACCATGTCATAATTGCGTCCATACTTCGGTCTATATTTATATATAGCCGATCCCAATCACACAAAAATTCGGTCCATATCGGTTCATTAATCATGCGTTGCCACTCAGAGCCAAAAATAGATCTACCAAAATTTTATTTTTTTATGAGAAACATTGTCCAAAATGTTATTTCTATAGAAATTTTGGTCAAAATTATTTCTATAGAAAATGTTTGTCAAAATTTATTTCATAGAAAATTTTGTCAAAATTTTATTTCTTAGAAAAATTGTTGTCAATTTTATTTTTATGAGAAAATTTTTCATTTTATTTCTATAGAAATTTTTTCCAAAAAAATTTTTTTTATTTCTATAGAAAATTTTTTTCCAAATTCACTTCTATAAGAAAATGTTGTCAAAATTTTTTATTTCGTATAGAACTTTAAACTTAATTTATATACGTATTTAATCGGCCTTTTTTATTTAGTTTAAATATATACCACGGTTAATGAACCTATGTGGTTATATTACGGTGAGTAAGTTTTAAGATACCTTGCCATCGGCCAGTGTTACCGCCAACCCAAGTTAATTCGATTGTGGATGACAGTCTTCAGTAGAAGTTTCTAACGCAATCCATGGTGGAGGGTGAACATAAGCTTCGGGCCTCCTGGCCGAACTTTACGGCCGTATATACTTGTTTTTTCACATTATTAAAGACAAGTTGACCTTAGTCAAACAAAAATTTTCTTTCTTTGTAAGATGCGGTACCACCCGTGTGGTGAATGGTGAGCCTTGCATACACAATGGTCGTGGTTCGACTCCTGGCTTCGACCGAACACCAAAAAGTTTTTTCAGCGGTGGATTATCCCGCACCTGCAGTAATGCTGGTGACGTTTCTGAGGTTTCAAAAGCTTCTCAAGTTGGTTTCACTGCAATGATGCGAACGCAGTTCGGGCTCGGCTATAAAAAGGAGGCCAGCCCACTTCAGTGATAGAGAAAAGTATCACCAAGTGGTTATCCACATGGGACTGAAATAGTCTAAGTGAGGCTGATACACATCGGGCTGCCATACCTAACCTACAACCGTATACCCTAACCTAACATTCATTGTAAGATACCATTTTAATTTGAATCAGCTAATTATTAGGAAAAAAAGGACTTTATTAGAAAAGTTTCGGCGTCTTTTCAGGTAAGGAAAAAACTTTTATATCAGAGAAATGCGTTCTTCTATCTAAGCAAAAAACGCCAATTTGCTTTTAAGGACATGGAATCTGTTCGGCCTCACGACAATATTTTTTTCAGGTGCGTCTTTGAGGCCCTAGAAATGAACTCGATATTATAAAAGATTCTAATCAAATTAGATATATTGGATTTAATTTATATATATATTTACATAGAAATATACACTTGGCAAAGAAGCCAATGACCCATAACCCTGAAATAAACTATATTGGGACAACGAAAACGACTAAACAGGATACTCGTAATGCAAAGACAGGGGTTCTAGGCCACGCAGGAGGGGGGCCGTGCAAATACAGGCGCGACTCGAACCAAAAATTGCACACCTAAACAGAAGCAAGGCACAGACCCAAAGAACCAGACAGTCACGTATAAAAAAATCCAATGCAATGGCTACCTGAATCCCCACTCCAGATATGACTTAAACATAAACCAAGCAAGGAAAAGATCTAATAGACTAGAGCAGAAGCTATATAACCAATCAGGCACAACTAGGCAGAAACTAAACAACAGCTTATTACGTAGAACGGTAACTTATTGCCCTACATTTTTGTGTCAGTTGGGTATGAGTATTTAAAGTTTTGAATCAAATTGACTTTTCATTGTGAAGACCCTCAAAATTTATTTAGCATTCGTGTATAGTATTTCTTATATTTATCAATGATAATTATTTATTATTTTTTGTAAATACTAGCTATGTTACAAATTAAAAATTTCATTCATTGAGAATATTTAGTAGTTTTACACCTTCTTCCATAGTAAAACCAATACTAAAGCCTAAAGTTTTCCTTTCCAATAAACGTGTTTATCTAGTTATTTATTAACAACAAAGTTTTATTAATTTTCTAAAGATAATCTCGAAAACATATCACGTATCACCGTTCAGTTTACAAGTGTAGTAAGAGGAGACATGCACTGCTTTTATTTAATAACAATGGATCTTTGAAAGTTTAAATGAGTGGTGTTTAAGAATTATTATTAAATATACCAAATGGAATTTGAGGCGGTTTAGATAGAATCAATATCTAAATTCTTTTCATTACATGAAATTTCTCGATTAATTCTACTTGTCATCTGCTAATCAAAATTAGTTCCTATGTTGAATGTTAAATATCTAGGTCGACCCCAGCAAATGTTTCAACAACCCTAAATTATGTCAACTCATATATTTTCTATTTTATTGTAATGAGAGTTTGATTTTAAACCTAAATGATCCTCAAAACGTTTTGTTAAAAACCATATTCTATATTTAAATTAGCTGTTTTTTTTTCTTTAATTCAAAATACCTTAATAATCTTTTAATAAAACATAACAAATTTTGCTATAAAAGAATATATCCCATATTTTGCATTTTTATGTTTACCGGCATTTTATCCCAACTTTCCCTGCCTCCGCAGAACCCTTTTTTTCATTAATAAAGACATGCAATGCTCTCGCTTGTCGTTTCTTCACTTTATTCTTTGCTTTGGGCTGTGTTTGGCTTAAACCGCATAAATAAACCAAAGTGTGATTTTGGCCAAACCGACAAACAATTTCATGCAAAAACTCGTGGCGAATAATTTACAAAAACAGCCAACGTCTGCCGCCAGCAGCAAATTGCATGGCTAACAAAAACGCATGAATGATCTTACAATGCAACAAAATATAAGTTCATAATAAAATAAAACAAAAAACTAGAAAGTCGGCATGTTCAAATTTCCCCCGAATTGGAGTACGATAATGAAAGCTGATGAATTTATAAATCCTGAAGGTTATCTTGAATTTAGCAACAAATGATTTTCTTAACTATATGTAAATTACCATTAAATGCTTTACCAAATGTTAAATTAAAAATTAATAAGATTAACATTGTAAAAAATTAAAATCAAAACTAAAATTAAAACTTAAATTAAAATCAAAGATTACCCTCCTTTTTATAGCCGAGGTCCACACGGCGTTTCCGACATTGCTTATCAACCACTTAGAGAAGCTTTGACCCCTCAGAAATATCAACCAGCGATTACCTGAGATGGGATATCCCTGGCTGAAAGAACTTTTTTGGTTTGCGGTCGAAGGCAGGATCGGAACCCACGACGCTGGTGTAGTGCGCAAGGCGGCAATGTTAACCAATTGTACCACGGTGGTAGTTTTTGGGTAAAATTATTTCCTCCAAGCTAAGAGGTAAAATTTCTATAGAATATTTTTTCTTATAAAAATAAAAAAAATAATTTTAATATTTTGAAAATTTCTTATAGAAATAGGAATTTTGAAAAAAAAATCTATAGAAAATAAAATTTTTGATAAAATTCTCTATAAAATAGAAATTTTGTCAAATTTTCTATACAAATAATTTTCGAGAAATTTTTCTGATTAGGAAATTAAAATATTTAAATCAAAATTTAAGCAAAACACCCTTCAGATGTATTCGACCATATGAATTACAAAATTTTCATTTCTATCTGTTTATATCCCAATTTCTCTCTTTGCTGACTTTATCCATTTCTCTCTTATTTAATTGTTCATTTTATTTTTTTATTTTATTTTTGTTTATATTTTAAATTTAGTGCAAATGAGCTCTGTGAAAATTTATTTTTTTCGTCTTTAAAATTCGAAGTAATTACTATAATTACAAAAAATTTAAAAGAGTAACTTAAACTCTATAAAGGTCAGAAAATTGCTATGCATAAAAAATATTACAAAAAATGTATAATAAGTTAAAATTGTTTTGTTTATTATTTTTTTTGTTTTTTGTTAACCATGACCTTAAACCAATTTACTTGTACTATCTTATTTATGAATCAGCTTATTTCCAAAACCGAATTTTTTGTTACCTTATTTCCGTGAATTATCTTTGAGACTTGTTCTACAACCATTTTGTATTATCTATGACTTTGAGCAGTATGGTCTATTATATGCTTTAGCATTCATAAAATTAAAATGACAATTTTTTGTTCAAATGACAAATGTTTTCATATATCTTATGCGTTTCTAT